>CM039482.1:24054764-24100004 GCA_022433065.1 Begonia loranthoides
CCCAAAAGAAAAAAAGCGACTATTTACATTTATTTAGTCTATTCTTAAGAAAAACATTTTTCATGATGCATGAGATGCGCATGTGATCATACCATGCAAAACATATTACCCTAATATCAGTCCAGTTTATTTTCACTTGTAAAACAAAATAACAATACGTCACCCAAGTCATTACATCATCATATCCTTATCGTGCAACTAGTAAAAGAAATCAAGGCAACAATTAAAATAATAGCGCATCCTCGATCAACGTCTTTCTGAACTAAATAGAAACACATCCTCAATTAACGTCTTCACAAACAAAACAGTGTAACACAAGTAAAAATACCCTAACTCTCTATGATGTAGGCCAGAATATCAAACACATGTAAACATTACTTACCTCAGAGTTTTAGTGAAGTCGAATCACCGAAGATAATCACCCTTAATTGGTCAACTTCTAATTTCTCTGTTTTGTTTTCCTCTTGAGAATTTAAGATAAAAAGGCAAAACTTTGAGGTTCTCCATGCAATAATAACTAGGGTTCCCCCAAAATATCCTTTTTATATTATCAGTCTAAAAATTCTACGGATAAATGCATCTTGAATGTCCTATATAGTTGCTTTAGATGCGTCTGCTTTCATCGTGGACGCATGCGATTCTATTGTGCATATATGCCCCGCTCTGTAATACCCCAAAATTTTCTCATAGTAATGCTTAGTAAATGAATATGTTGGATTAATGATTTGTGGTATAATATTAGTAGTGTTATGATATGGTTCATAGGAGAATGAAGATTTAAGTGAGTATTGGATGTTTATTGGGAATAGTGGTCGATCACTTCAAGGATTGATCGACCAAAAGTGTGTAGAGTGGAGAATAAAGAACTCTCTTTTGGTTGGCGGTCGATCATGATATGCAGTGGTCATTCAGCTTCTTTACAGATTCAAAATTGAGGAAAACAGTGGACGATCGGTGAATGACTAAGTCGTGAAGCAGATTTGTAAATTTGTGTTTAGCGGTCGATCAAAGCATGATGGCGGTCATTCAGCTTTAGTACAGATTATAAAGTTGGTGTTTTATAGTTGTTCGACTGTAGGAAGGCGATCGACCTGTATTTTGATGAATGTACAGAGTTGATTATCAGGTTGTTTGGTAGTTGATCAAGTGAAGAGGATAATCGACTGGTAATGCAAAAAGTCACCAAAAATGTGTAGGAATGTCATGTTTTCATTAGATAAAATAGGGATGACTCACCATTTATTTGATGTAGGGACGCCACTTCATGTTTGATGGTTGAGGAAAGAAATTAGACTATATTAAGGGGAGAGACTTGAGAAATAGAAGAGGAGAAACTTGAGTGGATAGGAGGTGAGCTCTGTGAGAGAATTTTTAGAGAGAAAGGAGAGAAGAGAGGGAAGCTGTGAAGTTGAGAACAAGAGGAAACTTAAAAGGAGTTGTGTCTTCTCATTTCTCCAAGGAATTGAGGTAAGAAGTTGTTGTATGTGTTTTTCCTTTTTTGGGCTACATCACAAGAGGTAGGATTTCATTGTTTATTGATGCTTGTGTTTGATAGAGGTGTTGTTCTTGGTATGTTGTTTGATAGAGGTTAAGTTCTTGAGGTGTTATTTGATGGATTGCATTGAATTGAAGACTTGGTGATGATTATGAAATTGAATTGAATTGAATTGATAAAATGTTTGTTCATAGTGGTGATATGTTAATGTATGCAAATATGTTCATGCATCATAAATTGTAATGTTCATGCATCATGATTTTTAAGAGAAATTACAAAATAGTTTTACATGCATACATTTTTATAGAAGAAACATGGAAACTGAAATAAATGTATGAAAAGAAAATGAGTAGGGTTAAAGTTCACCACTTACTCCTAAAATGTTAATAAGGAAGAGAATGGTATAAATTCACCGTTATGGTATAAGTTCACCATTATGGTAAAGTTCACTATTATAGTATAAGTTCATCATTGATTGAAGTTTATCACTCTTCCTAAAATGTTAAGAAGGAAGAGAACGGTTAAATTTCACTGTTATGGTTAAAGTTCATCGTTGATCTAAGTTCATCACCTATCCCTAAACAAATAAACATTAAGAAAAGAAAGGAAAGCAGAAATGGAAAATGTTTTACGTAATGCATATCATGTTCATATTGCATATCATTTTTTACTAAGCATTAAGCTTGTAGTTTATGTCTTGTGATGTAGGTCAGCATGATAACTAGAAAAAAGCAGTTTATAGAGGATTTACGCGTTGCGAATCTCGTAGTTGACTAGGCTAAGGGAAAAATGAAAATGGTTTTCTATTTGTGAAATGTATTTATAAAATGTTCATTGTTTTTCAATGTATGACTTGTTTTATAAAGTTTAATGATTTAATGAGAAGAATTTTATTTATCGTATCTTCAAATGTTTTTAATTACAAAATGTCTTCCGTTACGCTACGCTTTAAGTGTATGAAAAACAGGGTTATTACACGATCACATTGTCTACCAACCACAATTTGCCATGTTCACATATCTTTCCGCGGACACAGCTTATTAAGCAGATTCCACCTCACATCCGCGAACACTAATCCTTCCGCTATGGATATCCACTGTAGGTATCCACCTCACTCACATTGTGAAGCACTTCTAAATGCAAGGATGCCAATTCACAAATATAGCACAATCGGCTAGTATCATAACAGAATGTCTTTGGAAACTAGCCAAGGTTGCCCTTGACAAGATTCCGAGTTTTGGCGCCTTGGGAGAGAACTCCTAAAACACAATGGAAGCAGCAACTAAATTGACTAAAAATCAAGATTAGGGCTGCTTTCGAGAGGTTAAATATCCCTGAAAAGACCCTAAATGTAAGGTTACAAAAATGCCCTTGGGGAGACAAAATGTGGGCATGAATACTCGGCTAACATGTTAGCTGAGCATCCTTAATAAAACTGATTCAAAATGAAAAAAAAGATAACCCAAAACAACCAAACATCCAGTATCTCCACAAAACAGAAGTTAAAGTAACTAGACAAAACATAAATCCCAACTAAGTATCCAACTTAGCTTTGTACTCTTGATCCTCAAGTTGGCCACAGGTTGTGAGAGCAATTCGAGGGTGGTGTTTGATCACTCCAAATGAGGAGATGTTTTAGAGCCTCTTTATCTTCATGCTTAGGGGCCTCTTCCATGCCTTTGAGTAAAGTGTTTCCTACAAAAGCAACTAATTATATTAGTGATGAGCCTTTTGGCTTGGGCTCGGGTGATAGGACCTCGTGGTGCATCATCCTCCCGAGGTGATTGAGGATTTGTCCTCAAATCCAAGGGTTGACTCTCTTCCTCCTTTTCTTCTCCTCCCAAATATGGTGATAAATCTTGCACGTTGAACGTAGAGGAAATTGTATACTCTTCTAGGAGCTCTAACTGGTATGCATAGTTGTTAGTCCTTTTTAGAACTCTAAAAGGACCATCTGCTCTAGGAAGTAACTTACATTTTTGTTGTTGAAGAAACCTTTCTTTTCTTAAATGTAGCCACACCAATCCCTTTCTACAAAAATCACTTCTTTTCTACCACAATTAGCTTGTTGAGCATACACTTCATTTTTCGCAACAATGGCTCTACTCACCTTTTCATGTAATTCTTTAACCTTTTCGGCCTTGGAGGCTCCATCCTTATTAACAAGGTCATCAAGGGGTAAAGGAATGAGATCCATCGGGGTGAGAGGATTAAATCCATATACAACTTCAAATTGTGTACATTGCATTGTCCGGTGCATACTATGGCTGTAGGCGAATTCAATATATGGCAAGTGTAGGTTCCAATCCGCTAGTGGCTTGCTCAAAATAGTGTGCTCCCAGTGTAATACCCCGATTTTTTGTAGCGGGATTTAATAAGGATAATTAAAAAATTTATTTGATGAGAAATTTAATTGGAAAATATTTGGATAATAATCAAGGATTTATTTAAAGGGAAATTAATTTAGGAAACAGAATTGAAAAATTTAAATTGGACTCGTAATAATCGTTAATCGATATTTGGAATAAGTATGGAATTGAAAATTTGGGTCAATCAATATACGATACATATATTTGATAATTACAAATTTATTAAAGAAATTAAAATGAAATTAGGAATTTAAAAGGAAAAATGAGGGATTAAATTTATGGGAGAAATTTATGAGAGGAGGGGTGAAGTAAACTGGTTCACCCTGTGAACCGGTCTGGCTGAAGGACAAAAGAATGACCCGTGGCCATTCACAAAGAGAGAGCAGAATGAGGGAGAGGGAGAACGATAGAGAGAGAGGGGAACGAATCGGGCGACGGCAAGGATTTGGGACGGTGAGCTCTGGCAGCTCCTTCATGACGGCGAGTAGACGGTGGCGACAAGCGGATTGCGGAGGTTGGGCTCTGGCATTCGAGGAATGGATTCCGTGGGTCGAAATCAGAGCTCCCACCGGCTGCATTTCTAGCTTCGGGTCGTGATGTGCCCGACGCTCTATTGTTTTCTGGTGGCCGGCGATGGATTGGCGACGGCGATGGAATGGCACTGATCGACATGGGATTGGCGAAGGCAGGATTGGGCTGGCGGTTCATGATGAAAGGGTTGTGGTTGATTTACGGTTCGGTCGAATTCTAGTTCCTACTCTGGAAAAGACGACAGAGGGGACGTGCGAAGGGGATGGTATGGTAGGGTATGGCTTGGTGGGAAGGTGAGGGTGTCTGAGGCAGGATAAGGTGCTTCTCTGGTAAGTTGAAAAGGAAAGAGAGGGGAGGCTGGCAGTGGAAGCTCTCGGGTGTGGATGAGTGCTCTCGGGTGATGAGGGAATGGTGAGATGAAGGAAAGAAAACTCTCTCTGGAGAGTTGTGAAGTTGAAGAAAATAGTGAAATGAGAGAGGGGAGTGTGCTGCAGTCACGGAGGGGAATGGCCAAGAGAAAAATAAAGGAGAAAGGGAAGGGGTTGCTAGGATGTTGGAAGCTTCTCCCGAGCATTCTTCAAGTATAAGATTTTCCCCTCTATTTATGGATTCATAGATTTTGTTAGGGCTTATGCTTTGGATTTTTTGGAGATTTTGGATAAATCATCTACTGCATGCATGATAAAAATTTATGCTCCCTGTTTAATTCCCACAGCATATGTGATTCCCTATTGTTGCTTCTGCTCAGTTGATTTTGGAATGTTTTTGGTTGCCTGTTTATAGTTCTGTTAGCTATAATACGTAAGGCTAAGTTGAAGATTATGTTGGTTCAAGTTGGAATTGGGTTATGTGATTCTATTTGGAAAGGTTATGTTCTGTGTTATTCTATTTGAGATACGTTATGCTTCGTTTTAGGCATTAACGGGTTTTTAGAATTGCTATGTAATTAAGAATAGGAAAAGAATGAAATTAATAAGTTACAATTATTAATTGATAAATGTTTTAATTATGAAGGTATTGAAAAAGGAAATGAAGGATAAATATTAAGTACGAATACGCGATAGCGCTTCGAGGTAAGATTTGAGATAGAGTCTTGGCCAGTGGAGGCCCTACACCATTAACAGTGTCTTTCCTTTAAATGTTTGTTTGCACTGCTACTATGATGCTTTACTTGTTATGGTTATGTTATTTGCACGTTATTAGTTTAATCCCTAAGTATGTTTAGGATGTTAGCATATCGTTACTGTTTCCTTTGAATAACCAAACACATCTACATCGTTATTGCTTTCTTAAAATTGCCAACCATGCTTATGATATTATTGTTTCCTTTAAATCGCAAAGCATGTCTATATTGTTATTGCTTCCTTTAAATTACGAGCATGCCTATGTAGTATGTTAGTAGACTTTCCGTATCTCATACTTTTATATTGTTGTGATTACTACTTTATGTCTCATACTTTTATACTGTTACAATTACTGCTTTTCATTAACATGCATTACGATAATATTTTTCATTGACATGCATTGCAATAATGTTTTTCATTGACATGCATCATGATAATAGAAACAAGTAGGAAGTGACACCTCTGGGGTGGTACTCATATTCATTAAGTGAGGAAAATGAATGAATGAAAGAAAATGAAATGGGGAGTTGGGGGACGGACGGGTGGTTTGGATCTAATCTAGTTGCTAGACTTTACGCCCCTTCCTTGTCGGGAATGGAACTACCTACACACAGTAGGTTAGAAGCCTACTAAGACTATACCATCACACATGGATTCCTCCAATCTCCCTCTTGACGTACGAGTTATGATGAATGAAAGAATGAAATGGAAAGAAAAGATTGGTTTGGGGTGGAACCCATTCCAAAAGAATTAAATTGATGCATAATCATGCTGTATATCTCATTTCTTACTGGGCCTCGGGCTCACAGTTTGTTAATGGTGTAGGTACATGCACGAGAAAATGATGAACAGATCAAGGAGTAGTAGATGAAGGATTTGCACGAGCAAGGCTTGTGGCTGACTAGGCTAAGGAAAGTAAAAGAGAAAAGAGTTTTATAAATGTAAAGTAATAATTTATTTATTGTCTTTTTAAAATGAAAGATTTATGCTTCCGTTGTAAAATGAGAGAAATGGATTTAATAAATAAAGTCTTCAGCTGTTAATAAAGATTAACAAAATGAATTTTAAGTAAGATATTTTAACGATCGGGTTTTTAAAAAAAGAACTTTGATTTCAATTGAAGGGTTTAATAGAGATTTAGTTGTTTTATAAAAGTTTTAAATTTAACGCATTTTTAAAGTAAAGAAAAATCTGGGTCATCACACCCAGCGTACGGGTTACAACTTCCGTTTGACCGTCTTTTTGAAGGTGAAAAGAGGTACTAAAGAGCAGTTTAGTTCCTAACTTCCTCCAAAACGAACTCAGAAACTTTGTATCTTTATTGGAGACTATAGATCGGGGAACTCTGTGCAATCTCACTACTTCTCTATAGAATAAATCGCCCACATGATTGGCATCATCGATCTTATTGCAAGCAATGAAATGAGCCATCTTTGAGAAATGGTCTACCACCACCATAATGGAATTTTTGGCTTGGGCGGTTCGTGGAATTCCCAAGACGAAATCAACACTGACTTTCACCTAAGGGTGAGTGGGAATAGGTAAAGCCATGTACAACCCTTGCAGTAAAACTCGCCTCTTGGCCTTCTTGCACACTATACATTTTTTAGTAAGTCCATTGACATCTTTAAGAAGGTGTGGCCAATGAAAATGTTCTTTGGCAGCCTTTAGGGTCTTCTTTTCCCCAAAATGACTCGCTAACCCACCATAATGGGCTTCTCGCACTAGAGAGGCTACAAGCTGGGATACAAATTTAACCATCTTTGAAGAGAAATCCATTAGCCACATGAAAGGGAGGCTCGACCCATTTTTGACAACCCTTATATATGTCTCCAAAATCCTTATCCTCTGCAAACGAATCTTAGATCCAATCAAAACCAAAGAGTCTAGTGTTCAGTTTTGTCTACAAGGCATATCTCTGAGAGAAGGCATCCGCAACTTGATTTGTATCTCCCTTTTTGTACTTAATAATGTAGGGGTATCTGTAATATCCTGAATTTTTATTGAGCTAAGCACAAGGCTTATGCAATAAATTGGGACGATAGAGGTGGAATTGGACTGTTTAGAAATATTGGTCAAGAGAAATACATTTGGAATAAGTGAATTATGATACTCCGTTATGTTCATAATTAGTTTAAGGAAATGATTAGGATTATTATAGAATTGGTGATGATACTAGGATTTAGAAAAGATGATATCAAGATTGAGTCAATGATTGGCAGTCAGTGGATTGGTAAGAGAAAATGCACTTGGATATAATAAGGTTGAAGGTATAAGACTTATAATATTTTAGAGTATATTAGATTTAATAAAAGAATAAGGTAGAAGAGCAGTTATAGAATATATGCTTTGAGTATTAAGGAATAAAATTATGGATAGTTGGACAATCCAAGTGTTGGCCTAAGAGAAAATATATTTAAACGTAATTGGACGCATTGGATATTGTAAAGATACTGTAAGGAATGGAAGTTTGGATATAATTGGGTATGAAAATGTGAAGCATATGGTGTAAGTTGGTAGATTATATAAATGTTCATATATATATATATATGGTTTTGGTGCATAAGGATTTGGAAAAGACGAATTGGTATGGAGGATATTTCAATTACATGTAAGACATTAGATGAGGGTTAGATATATATATAATGTTTATGCATTGCATGCATGTGTCACGTTACAGGAAATAACGTGAATAAACATAATCTGGTGAAGATTTAATATACAGCGCAGTAGGAAACTGCGGCTTGTCGATCGACTGACTGACATCACTCAACCCGCAGGAAAATAAAATGTTTCTGAAGGAATTGTGCAGGCGTTCAGCTAAAGGACAATCGATCGTCTTTCATTAAAATTGATCTACCGCCAATGTTAAACGTCGTTTGGAGATGAAAAACGTCCCTGGAACTGGAGAGTCTTCAACGTCGACACTTCATTGATGCATGGAACATTAATATTGTCATCTCTTCATCTTCATAAACGTCTAGATGAATGGCAGTTTATGAGAGTAATATGAAGGGATGATAAACAACGTAAAAATGAATGGTTTGTGTCTTGAAACTTCTGGATATCAATGGATGAGTTCTATGGCTTTCTGTCTCCTGTAAGACACTAAGGAGACGATGTTAATAATCTATAAATAGAGAGGGAAGAGAGCAAGGTTGGACAGAAAGAAAGTATGCGGAAGCTCTGCCAAATTTTGGAAAGAACTACGTGAGTGTTCTGTAGTTTGAGAGTAGAAAATATGGAGAAGTCTAGTGCCTGGTGTTTGATGTGAATAGCAGAGAGAAAGTTTGTGAGTCTATTCTATGTTCTGCGGTTGAGTCTCTATTGAAAAGAGAAAAATGAAGTGTGAAGACTGTTGAAATTTGGAGAGAGCTGCAGAGAGAGTTTTACTTCTTTTGAAGAATTTTGATGTTATGGAGACGTGAAAATGTGATATTCCATGTGTTATGCTTTGGAAAAATGTATGAAGCAGTGATAGTTTCTGAAGGGTTTTAGAAGAATCTATGAAGGGTGTATTATTATAGAGAAGAAAAATACTATTGGTTTGTGATGAAGAGTTACAAAACAAAGAAGGTTTGCAGAAGGGTGAAACTGCGGAGGAAAGAAACTGTGAAGAATATTCTAGAGTTTGAGAGAATGAATTGTTCTAGTGCTTCGGGTTTTGTGAAGGATGATATAAATTCTAACTTGGTAAAGCTAAGGAATTCAGCTAAGGAATAATGCTTGTATTCTTTCCGAAAGGACCTACATTGCAGGAGTAGGGTTTTTATGTAAATTGCTATGTTAGTCTTTAATGATGGTTATCTGGTAAGGTTATATATTCCTACGTTAGTTTACTAATAGTTATGATGAAAATGGTTTCCTAAGATAATGGTTATTAATATAGGAAAATTAGTATAGGTCCTAAATTTATATTCAAGTGATGGATACCATAGGATAATGGTTATATTGTTTAAGACTAAGTTAGAAATAATATGTCAATGATAGAATATTAAAAGTATAATGTTATAGTGTAATAGGAACATGCTTATGTTAATGTTATAGTTGAAGCATTATATTGTTGTTAATTGTTTATAGTATTGTTTGCAATATATGAACTGTTGTGTGTGACACTCATGTAGATATGTTAATAGAATCTACATCATGCATTTCATGGGCTAATAATGAAGATAAGAATGGTGTTTCTACGTGGATTCGAAAACTTAAGAGGTTGCTTACATGTAGAAGCAGCTCATTTGAGTAAGTTCAGAGACTGAAGAGGTTGCTCTTACTCAACGAGTGGTGAGTTTAGAAACTGAAGAAGTTGCTCTCACCTAACGGTAAACGATAATGAATGTAAATGTAGGTGGGTCGGTTTTTACTGAGTTCGGAGACTGAAGAGGTTGCTCTCATGTAAAAGCGAATCCAAATAGTGAGTTCGGAAACTGAAGAGGTTGCTCTCACTTAACTTACAATGGTATCAGGCTTAATCATGTAGATTTGTTATAGAGGTAACAGTTGCATATCATGATTATATTCCTTACTGAGCAATGGGCTCATTATTCCTCCTGTGATGTAGGTATGCAAGAGATCAAGAATGGCAACAGTCGATGAGGCATTTATACGTTGTGGGCTTGGCGGCTAGTTGGGCTAAAAGGTTTAAAGAAGAAATGTAATGTTTAAAAAGTGAACTTTGTTATAGTACTTCATTACATAAAGGAAGTTTTCAAACAATGTTTAATTCTTTACGTGTTAGAAATACAAGTCTTCCGCTGTTGCAATGTTTTAAGGTTTTACAGTACGATATGTTTTAAGTGATAAATGGTTTAACGAAAAAGAGATTATTTATACACCTCTTATTTAAGTTAGTTTTCAAAGGAAAAGTCTTCCGCTTTGATTAAAAGAAAAAGTTTTAAAAAATCATGAGTTTTAAATTGAAAGAATAAACGAGATGTTACAGTAATGTTCCAAGAACTCTACCCATTTGCCATGACGTCTGTTTAACTTTCCTTGGCTGCAAATATGTTTGAGAGCCAGATGATTGGACTGTAAGATAAATTCCCTCAAAATGAGATAGTGTTGCCACACCTCAAGGGAGCGAATAACTGCATAAAACTCTTTGTCGTTCGTTGAGTAATTTAAAGCATCTCCCTTTAGCTTCTCACTGAAGTAGGTAATCGGCCTACCCTCTTGCATTAACACGGCACCAATACCCAATCCAGAAGCATCACATTCTATCTCGAATACTTCTGTAAAATCAAGTAATACTAGCATAGGAGCAGGACATAATTTTTTCTTGATTATCTCGAAGCTAACTTGGCAAGCCTTTGACCATAGAAACTCCTTCCCTTTTTTGTGCAATCAGCGATAGGGGCCATGATGGTACTAAAATCCTTGATAAATTTTCGATAGAATGAAGCTAAACTGTTGAAGCTTCTCACTTAGGATACACTTCTAGGAATCGGCCACTCTCTAATGGCCTCGATCTTGGACTCATCCACTTCCATACCATTTTTTGTGATACTAAAACCCAAGAATAAACTCTTTCTTGAGCAAATGAGCACTTCTTCAAATTTCAGTAGAGCTTGGTAGTTTTGAGGGTCTCAAAGAGTAATCGGAGGTGGTCCACATGTGATGAAAGGTCAACGTTGTACACAAGAATATCGTTGAAATAAACGACGATAAACCGCTCCATAAAGTCCTTAAGAACATGATGCATAACTCACATGAACGTACTCGGTGCCTTAGAAAGTCCAAAAGGCATTACCATCCACTCATAGAGGCCATACTTTGTTTTGAAGGCGGTCTTCCACTCATCCCCTTCTCGCATTTGGATTTGGTGATAACCACTCTTGAGATTGATCTTGGAGAAAACCGAAGCACCACTAAGCTCATCAAGCATATCCTCAAGTCTAGGTATTGGAAACCTATACTTGATAGTAATTTGATTTATGGCTCTACTATCAATACACATTCTCATAGAACCATATTTCTTCGAGACAAGTAGAGATGGAATCGCGCAAGGACTGAGTGACTCATGGATGTAACCCTTTTCAAGGAGCTCATTGATTTGCTTGTGTAATTCCTTAGCCTCATCTGGTTTAGTCTATAAGAAGGCCTATTTGGTAAGGTGGCACCTGGTACTAGATCAATTTGGTGTTCTATCCCACGAAGGAGAGGTAGACCTTGAGAAAGCAGCTCGGGAAATAGATCTTCAAATTCTTGCATTAGCTTCAAGATAGAGTCAGGGATACTTCCCAACTCGTCCAATCTTTCACGAAATAAAAGTAATACTATGGGATCCCTTTGCAATAGGGTTCTTTTCAACTCTTTCTTATATATAAATAGAGAAGCCTCAGATTTCCCTCTTCTCATGCTTTCATAATCTTGAGCGACTTGTTCCAGTCGAAGAGAAGCTAGATTGATAGTTCTTCCATTCATTTTGAAAGAATTGAAGTTTACAAATTCATCATGCATTATCTTCTGATCAAATTGCCACGGTCTTCCCAACAATAAGTGACTTTCATTCATAGGCACAACATCAAAGAGGGCCTCATCATCATAACTGCCAATGGATAAACCAATGCACGCTTGCTTGGTTACTTTTAAAGACTCCTTGTTATTAAGCCAATTCAATTTGTAAGGATTAGGGTGCACTAAAGTCTTCAAACCCAACTTCTCAACAACTTCCATAGAGGCCACGTTGGTACAACTACCCCCATCAATGATCAAGGAACACAATTTTTCTCCCACCTTGCTTCGGGTGTGGAAGATATTTTTCCTTTGGCAATCCTCCTCTCAATTTTTAATGCCTAAAGTTCTCTTCATCACAACTAGAAGTGGACCTTCTTATGTATAATAAGTATCTTCCAAGGGTTCTTCTACCATGCAGGGAGTTTCAAAAATTTCATCATCACTTACAGCCTCCTCAGTATCACTCCTCATCACCAACACCCATTTGTTGGGGCATTGAGAAGCTATATGACCAAGGCCGAGACATTTAAAGCGTTTAATATCCCTTGATCTAGTTTTGACAGCATCAACACTAACTTTTCTCTCTTCATTGCCCTTCCCTTCTTGAGATTTCAAAAGGGAACTCTTCTCATCAATCTTAGAAGTCAGTTTGAAAGGTGTGATGTTTTTTGAAAATGGCCGAGTGTTGTTCTCCTTTAGCTTCCTCTTTCTTTGCCTCTCTATTTTGATAGACAATTGGATCACTTCATCCATAGTGTTGTAAGTTTGTAGCTCTACTAAATCTCCAATCTCTCTATGTAGGCCTTTGATAAACCTAGCAATAATTTTCTCCATTGGTTCTTCGATAACACACCGAATATTTAATCTCTCAAATTCGGTCAAGTATTCTTCCACCAATTGAGTGCCTTGTTTTAAATTTTGAAGTTGTAGAAATAATTCTTGCTTATAGTGGGGAGGTACAAATCTCTTCTGCATAAGGGACTTCATGGTTCACCAATTGAGTGCCTCTAGAATTGTTAGAAGTGTTGACCCTTCTTCTAGGTCTAGAAGTTCTTGGTCCTCTCATATGTACGTTAGAGGGATTCTCTTGAATTTGTTGGAATTTTAGAAACATCTCGTTTAATTCATCAAGTTGATGTTGGAAACCATTCTCGGCTTGTTCTTGAGCTCTCTCGGCGGACAGTGTGCTTGAGCTAGGCATTGCCCCTTTACTATGGTTATAATTAGCACCACTTTTAGTACTCATTCTCTGCACAAAATAGAATCACAGAGCTGCACAAGACACCAACTTAGGCTCTGATACCCATTGATGCACTTCCAAATGCAAGGATGCCAATTCACAAATATAGCACAGCGGCTAGTGTCAAAACAGAACAGTCAACTTCAGTTGAGTATATCTTCTAATGCATACAGCCAAATGCATTTCAAATTTATAGGATGTCAAGAAGTACCAAAGAAATCAATCTAGTTCAAAAATCACTTTTAAAAGCGCTATGGAGCAAAAAATATGCACGGAATAAGACGTTGCCCTACAACAGGTTCCACAAAAACAGTTCCGGCGACTTCCAAAGAACAATGCACAAAGTTGCGAGTTTTAATCCAAACTTTACCAAATTGGTGCTCAGTTCACCCCAATCCACAAGGCTTCAACCCCTCAGAACTACAGAATCAATCTCAAAACGAACAGAACATAACAGAGACAAACTTACGAGTGGTCCACAGAATCCCTGAACCCGAAAACTGTGACTTCAGTGGACTCCTATGAAGAAGCGTCTCCAACTCATTTTCTTTTCACTCTTCTGGATGAGGAACTAGGGCAAGTTGCTGGGAGAAACGCAGTGTAAAATCCAACCTCCAAGAATGAACGAACTTAAGGAGGGAAATCTTTGGAAACTAGCCAAGGTTGCCCTTGACAAGAGTCCAAGTTTTGGCGCCTTGGGAGACAACTCCGAAAACACAATGGAAGCAACAACTAAATTGACTAAAAATCTAGATTAGGGTTGCCTTAGAGAGGTTAAATATCCCTCCAAAGAAACCATAAATGTAAGATTACAAAAATGCCCTTGAGGAGACAAAATGTGGGCATGAATGCTCAGCTAACATGTTAGCTGAGCATCCTTAATAAAACCGATTCAAAATGATAAAAAAAAATAACCCAAAACAACCAAACATCTAGTATCTCCACAAAACATAAGTTAAACTAACTAAACAAAATATAAATAAAACATAAATCCCAACTAAATATCAAACTTAGCTTTGTACTCTTGATCCTCAAGTTGGCCGTGGGTTGTGGGAGCAATCTGAGGGGGGTGTTTCATCACTCCAAATGAGGAGATGTTTGGGAGTCTCTTTATGTTCATGCTTAGGTGCTTCTTCCATGCCTTCGAGTGAAGTGTTTCTTGGAAAATAGAAATTAGTTAGAAAAGTGATGAGCCTTTTGGCTCGGGCTTAGGTGATACGCTCACATTGTCCACCAATCACAATTTTCCATGTTCACATATCTTCCTGCGGACATAGCTTATTTAGCAGATTGCACCTCACATCCCCACATACTAACACTTCTGCTATGGATATCCACTGTAGGTATGCGCCTCACTCACATTATCTGCTTATCACAATTCACCATGTTTACATATTTTTCTGTGAACACATCTCATTTCGTGGATTCCACCACACATCCACAGACACCAATACTTTCGTAGATACCTCATTCTGCAAAGTCCTCTCTACAACTGTGGATACCTCCCCATATTTGCGGATATCATTAGGCGGGCACATACACATCATCCCATGGGACATCAACATGTCCTTCCGCAACTTTAATCTTCAATTTTCTACACTGAATTTTTCTAACCCTATAACATTCTTAATAAAAAAAATATGCATTCCATATTTTTATCAAAATATAAACCTTTTCTAAAAAAAGATAATTTTCAAATGTAACATTAACTATTGCTTTTAAATTTCAAAATGTAATATTATATGTGAAATTATTTGTAGAAAATTTTCAAAGTGTTATATAATCTGTTCGGTCTGCAATGCTGACGAGAACTTCCGGGTGTAACTAAAACTCTGTTATTTAAAGCTAAAATTCTTGAAGAATTCGTGAAATAATGTGAAGAAATCTCTGTTTTCACCGCATGATCAGCCTCCAGTTTGGTTGACGAGAAAATGGGATCTTTCCTCCTAGTGAAAATTGATGGGTTCTCATCATGATACTCGTTCGGTCAAGGTGATTCAAAGAAAACAACTTTTAACCATTCCATACAAAATTTATCTGCGTTTCTTCATTTACCCACCATTTCAGAGTAGACAAATGGAGAAATACACTCTCCAACCTCAGTTTCAATCCGTTCAACTTATGGAAAATCAAAGACTTTTAGAGAACCCAAGAAATGGGGAAAACAAGCGAAGAGAAACACCCACCAACTTCTTCCTTGCCGAAGCATTGGAGGAAGAAGGCAAAGTCGAAGCTAGACACGCCGTCATTGGACCTATTAGAAGCATTGAGGCGAGAATAGAAGGGTGAAATAAATTCTTTTATTTTTCTAAAAAATAAATGAATATTGAGTTATTTCTTTCATTAGTCGTATTTAAGTAAACTATTTCTTGTGGTACCATTTATGCTACAATGCAATGTAAACTAGAAGAGATAAAACAAGACATACCTCATATGAACTTATGCATAATACATTATTATTATAACTTTATAAAATATTAACTAAGGATTTAAAATAAATCTAGTAAAATTTATGAGTAGTTATATTAATTGTTGTTCTTAAAAAGATGGATTCTAAAATTCTATGTCTATGATTTATTTTTTTTAATATATAATTTTTAAATATTTTGTATAAATATTTGGCTAGTTTTTGAGTTCAGAGTTGACCGTAGTAACAAGTGTCAAGTATTTTGATCCAAGCTGATTTGACAAGGCCTATTTATTAATCAATGACTCAAAAGGTTAGGTCTCGAGATATATTTGAGTTGACTTCCCCTAGTTTAGCATATCCTATCTATTTAAGAAGTTTAATAAAAAGAACCCATTTAGAGCCGATACAAAAGCAAAATGCCCGTGCAAAAGACAAAAAAAAAAAAAAAAAAGTGTACAGTGAACCTTAAACTTAAATGATTCAAAACTAAGCTTAGATCTTGAACTTTATTATGTTAATAAAGTGATTCTTGTCTTAAAACCGAAAAAAAAATTAAAGTATTAGGGGATTTCAAGTTAGAAGTTGTACCAAAAAAAGAACCATTTACCAAAAAATAAGATGACATTAGCCTTATTTTTTCCCTCTATTTATGCAACAAATTTGGCAACTAAATTAATTGTGTGCAACAAAACATGCACTCTATTCGATTTAAAGGAAGGGCAATAATACTTGGTTGCACATTTTTTAAATCTTTTCAATTATTGGCTTCTAGAATAAGGGTAGTTTGGGTAGAAAATAAAATCATCTTCTTTATAACCGAGTTCACCCAGTGAGTCAGCCCGTGGCTGTAGAGAAAGCAATACGCGACGACACGAGAGTATGAACCGAGTTCACCCAGTGAGTCAGCCCGTGGCTGTAGAAAAAGCAATACGCGACGACACGAGAGTGCCTTTCATNGAGTCAGCCCGTGGCTGTAGAAAAAGCAATACGCGACGACACGAGAGTGCCTTTCATACCACGTCGAAACTCGTCGATGCCTTTATCTTCCTCACGATCCGAATCTCTCCATACTTCAACTTTTTCTCGTTTTCTTTGCGTTTTTTCTATTTATTCCATTATGTACTCTGTTTTTCTCTCCCCACAAACACCTTCTTCCTCCTTCTATATGATACAGTTCCCCGGCGTGTGCAACCTATTGTTTCGTTCTGCGTAAACGCTCACTGTTTAGATGTCCGATGTTTTGAACTCCCAATCGTCCTCAATTTTGACAGAAACCAATAGACGATAAAGAATTATCTGGTTCTGAGAGAGATAGTGAGGAAATTCCGAAATGGGTCTTGTTCAGCCAGCACTGAGCTCGGATTTTAGGCCCACCTTCGTACCTAAGACGATCGGCGATTTTCTCCACGATGTATCTACGATCGGGAATGTTTCTGATAGGGCATCGAAGTTCAATGAATTCGTGAAGCGATTAGAGGAGGAAAAGAGAAAGATCGATGCCTTCAAACGGGAGCTACCTCTCTGCATGTTTCTGTTGAACGATGGTTAGATTGATTTTCTTTCTTTTTCATAGCATAAGTTTTATTGTAGGAACTGGGTTTGTGAATATCTTACATTCTGGTTAAAGGTAGTTTGCTTTCAACTTTTCTTCCCGGATTTGATTCTGGATACGGGTAAATAGATTTGGATGGTTCCGCAGGGTGAAGAATGGGAGGTTTTGTTTTGTCTTTCTCGATCTGTTTTCCATTTTTTGGGTGAAACAAAATATTAAATATCATTGCGTATAATGGTCACCGAGCTATATTATTGAGTTTGCTTGTTGGTATTGCATATTATCAGCAATTCTAGCTTTGAAGGAGAAGTCTTCCCAAGTAGCAGGCCAAGATGGTCAGCCCCTTTTGGAGCTGTTCTCAAACACAGAATCTGATAAAAATGAAGAAACTGAGAGAGAGAAAGATTGCGGAGATAAGATGAATTGGATGAGCTCCGTCCAGCTCTGGAACTCCGATGCTTATCCCACCTCTAAATATGAATTTAAGGTGGAAACAATAAAATACCATTTAAACTTAGCCTCAAAATGGTTATGGTTGATTCTTTCTTCGTCTGAGATCAATCTGATTATTAAGTAATTTAGTACATTGGTTGTGAACAGAGAAATGAAGAAGAAAGTCATTCAACAACAAAAAGCTCTATTCAATCAAGTAGATATAAGAATGGAGGGAAGTCCTTGGTCCCTTCGAAGGCATATACATCTTTTCTAGCAGATATGCCTGTCATGAAGGAAGATAAGGAGCAGCTGACATTGAGAGGTGTTTCTCTTTTCACGCAAGGAATGAAGAATTCACAGGAAGAATCAAATTCGAATGGTACCAGATCAAGTAGTAGCAAAGTAATGTCATCTAGTACTGCAATTGTTCCGGCCAGTTCACTCACTGGACAGCAGCAGCATACATCCCGCAAGCAAAGGAGATGCTGGTCGCCGGAGTTGCACCGCAGATTTGTCAATGCCTTAGAACAAATTGGGGGCTCACAAGGTTGTTATTGAACTCAAGTGAAAATATATGAAATGATATTAATCTTGCTATTGCACTTTTTTTATTTTTCATTCATTCATTTTCAATACTATGTACAGACGAGGGTCACTTAGTGATAAATGAGTTTTTATCCTTTTCGATTCTAAGAAAATGACGGTTTCTTTGCAGTGGCAACTCCAAAACAGATTAGAGAACTCATGCAAGTTGATGGGCTGACAAACGATGAAGTAAAGAGTCACTTACAGGTAAAATCTCCTTCTCTCCTCTTTCTTTCAGCGTGCTATTTGGTTTCAATGAAAATGGAAATGATTAAAAAATCAATTTGAGGGTATCTAAAGAACTCAATGAGATAATTTAGTGGAAATATTTTTTTCTTGATGCAGAAATACCGCCTTCATAGCCGAAAAGTTTCAGCTTCTACTCCTACTGATCATGGAAACTGCTCTGCAGTTGTTTTGGAAGGCTTGTACAAGTCCCAAGATGGATACAGTGAATCCTCAAGGGCTAGCATTTTCCATTCTGGGTCACCTCAAGGTCCTCTCTACTTAACCGGCAATGGAGTAACTTCGACCACAGTTGGTGACAGCATAGAAGATGATGATGCAAAGTCTGAGAGCTTTAGCTGGAAGAGTCACTTTCAGAGACCAGTAAAGTATGATGAATGAATTTTTTTTTTATCATATTAATTAATTACTATAAGAATAATCCATATAGCATGTAAAAGAAAGAAAAAGGAGAAGGATGTTGAGGCTTAGAGGAACCGTGAGGCTGTAAAATTTTGCAGGAATAGATCCCATCCCTTCCATGGCAGTTCTTGAGTCCGTTTTGTCTCGGATTTGCGAAGAACATTGTTGGATTCTCTGTTATATGAGTGAGTTAATGCATCTTCTTACGAAGAACAGGCAAAGTTTCTTTCGTTATTTTTCAGTGAACCTATAATTATTTTAATCTAAATCAAAAGGACAATTCCAGTTTTATTTGAATGCAACACATGCATCGACCAATCCTATGATTATCATTCTTTACAGAACTAATTGGACCCAAGTACCCCCAAAATCAAGTCTTCTGAGTTGTAACTATTCTCTGCCATGCTTAATTTTTCAGGCATTTTGACCTTCGAACTTCTATGATTTTGGTTTGTTTATTGAATTACCTTGAGTGATGCGGTGAAATTTGAATGTTCATCAACGTGTCAAGCATTCTGAAGGGTATTCTGTTAGGTAGGGTTCGGAGACAGTGCAATTGATATTCGATCGGTGAGATGACAGAAATTTTAATGGTTTAGTCTAATATATTGGAAATGGTAGAAATGTGGGGAGTGCATGTTTATTATTGGGTTGTGTTAGTTGCAGTTCAATGAAAATGAAAATTTGACACTAAGAATTGCATGCTAACCTCACATTACTTTCATCAATGCCATATAATTATAATAATGGTTATTTTGGCTTATGGGTCAATATGAATAGTAATTGAGCTAAGCTCATTTTTTGGCCCAAAGCCCATTACAAATACAATGGATAATATAGCTCCACATGATAATCAAGCTCAATTAAACTTAGATTAAGAATGATACTAATAGAGGATTATTGGATATTATGGGATGATTTTCTCATGGATTGTAAATTTGGTTGTTGAAAATATAAAATAAAGAATCTGTGGTCGATCATAAGGGAGAGTCGTGGTCAATTACATATATGCAAAACAATTCAGAGTGTAAAATGTGGAATTGCGGTCGATCATGGGAAGGAAGGTGATCGACCGATGTTCACACAAAATATTATAGTGGCAAGCAAAATACTGAGCGGCCAATCGTGGACTACCTTGGTGATCAACTGGCTCCTTAAAAAATATAGATTTGCGGTTGATCATGAGAAGGAAGGCGATCGACCGGTGTTGGCAAAAATATTCCAATGGTAAGCAATATTTGGATCGGTCAATCGTGGGCTGTGTGAGTGATCGACTGAAAATTTTGGTTTGCGGTCGATCACGGTCAGTACATTTAGTATAGTTGAAAATTGCAGTCGATTGTCTTCTTGTGGATGATCAATCGAGAATCTCAAACGTCACCTAAAATTATCAGTGCTGTGATTTTTCGATTGGTGGGAAGTGAGGTGGGAGCTTCGTGGATACTTGGACATTCCTCCACCTGTTCTTTCATCTCCAGATGGCTGTTGGAAAGGTGTGGGTGGGTTTTGCTTGTATTTTGAGAGTTCTTTCCTTAGTTTTCTTGTAGGTTTTTATGAGAAGATTTTTGTTAAGATATGAAGATAAAAGATGAAGATTAGGAGGTTTTGTTCATTCATTGTCCTTGTTGGAAAATTTTCCCCATGTTGTCTATCACTGCTTAATAAAATGTTGAAATGGTTGAGTTCGCACTATATTCTTTATAAGTTGATAAATGGTTGTTGAAGAAATGCCCTGTTGGTTTAAAAGTGCTTTATGTTGTTTGATAAACCATTGCTCTGTCAACTACATAAAATACAAAGTTGAGGAAAATGTTGAACTAGTGGAACATGTTATCTGTTTCTGTACTGCTTGGTAAATGTGAGATGAAAAAATGCAATGAATGGTGAAATTATACTCTGTTGATTGGGTTTAGGGAATTCTATTAGGTAGGGAATAGGGAATTTGTATATGATGATTGAGTTAATTCCTACCTGAAATCGAAAGATGGAACTCTATGAATGGTTGTTGGAGAATAGGGGTGGGCAAGAACCGACCAGAACCGAGAACCGACCCGAAACCGCTGGTCGGTTCTGGGTCGGTTCTGGTTCTTTGTTCCAAAAATAGTTATTGGTTCGGTTTTGGTTCTTTTTTTAAATTTCGGTTCAGTTTGTGGTTCTTTGGGTAGAGAACCGAGGAACTGACTAGAACCAGGGCTTCTTCTCCAAATCATATTAGCTGCGCCTCTCTCTTCTTCCTCTCTCATTCGTGTTCTGTTCTCTCTTGGACGCCGATCGCCTCACCTCGCCAGACGCCAGTCGCCAGTCGCCTCACCTCACCAGACACCAATCGCCTCGTGTTCTCGCCTCTTCAGACGCCAGTTGCCTCACCAGACGCCAGTCCATTCTCAGTTCTTGCCTACCCCTGTTCTTGCTCTTCCCCTTCGTTTGCTTTAATTCCCTCTCTAATTAGAAATAATTGGCTGAATTAGCTTATTTGGTTTATTAGACAGTAGTATATGTTAGCCTTTTTGTTAGCCTAAGTTTTATTTTGATGATAACTAAAATGGTGATTAATTTAATAAAATCAATAAGTTGTATTTTAAGTTATTCGGATATTATTCTTAATATTTTATAATTAATATTTATCTATATTTATTGGAAATACTCTCAAAATGGGTATTATTAATGTTCTAACAAGTTCATCTAAGTCCATGTAGGGAATACATATCATTTCGGGACTTAGAAAAATCAAGAATGTGAAAAATGAGCAAAAGGTCGACGAACAGAACAAAAGGGTCGACCCTGTCATGGATTCACGAAGGAAAGGGTCGACCGCGAAATGAACAGATTGCTCCAAAATTTCTCCACGAAGGAAAGGGTCGACTGCGAAATGGACAGATTGCTCTAGAATTTTTGCACGAAGGAAAGGGTCTACCGCACGGTCGACCACATCGAAGGTATATTTTAATGGTCAAATCTCAACGGGAAGAATTGCAACGGCTAGTTAAAAGGGTCGACCGTTTGGGCATAAGGTCGACCGTTTGCGCAGTGTCTATAAAAGTGAGATCACTCCAAGCTCTCCATAACGAACCGAGAATCGTTGCGAAGCCCTGCCGAATTTTACACAAGATTCAATCATTGTGAGCTTTTAATATTATTGTATATCCAATTCTCCCCAACCCATAAACTTGAGAGTTATATTTGGGAGAATTAGGATTAGTTAGATTGCGCTTTAATTTCCATATTCTATATTTGCGCTTGATTGTAAAGGGTGATTCCCTAAGAATTCATTGAAACACTCGAAACACTCCTAGGCTAGATTGAACGCCTGTAAGTTCAATCATTGGGAGACGCCCCGCAATAGTCAAATTTAGGGTGACGTTTTGTAAGTGTCAAAGGTTGACGACCTTAGAATTAGTCAAGGGTGACGCCCACATTAAGAGTCAATTTGTAAACGGTTTTATTGGTACCCGTAAGCCAATTACTTAGTGTATCTCCAAGTGGAACTTGGAGCGTGGACGTAGGTGAGTTTGCCGAACCGCGTAAACAAATATTGAGTCCATGTCTCTAACCCTTACTCTTTAATTTACGCATTTAATGTGATTGCATATTTAATCATATTCGATAAATCACTTAGGGATTTAGAGAATTTAAATATCACACGAAAATATTAGAAACGCTATATTCACCCCCCCTATAGGTGTATATCGATCCTTCAGTATATAGCGTAGGAACTCTTATGACTTTTCTTCTCTTTGAACAGCTTCGAAAGATTGTAACTTTCAAAGGAACTAATTGCTCTCTGAGTCTCTATGACCCTATGATTGTAACTTTCTTGCAAAAGCAAAATCAAATCTTAAAGTTGCTTAAAGTTTATTTGTATTGCAGTTGATTCAAAGGTGGTAAAATAGGTCAGTCCAACATATTTGAATTTTTTACACACCTATGTATTGGTTTTGTATTTGGTAGTAACATGCGAGTTCATATTGTGATTGTTTTTTGAAGTTAGTCATTTTTTTTATTATAGATTCGAGCAAGGATTCCAATTTCAGATACTGCCATTTTGAAATAATTAAGGATTTGGAAATGGTGTTATTGTGGCCATCTCCTGATGGGGATGAAGGTATGCAATTTGTACATTTTCTTCAAGTTCAGTCTTGTATTCATCCTCTATTTATGAGTAGATGATGCAGTGGTCTTGCTTTCTTAGTTTCCAGTGCTCAACATGGCTACATTGACTATTTGGCATTGATGTATGTGCCAAAGTGCAAGCCTTAAACTCATCGAAGGACTCATTTCCAAAGATGATTGACAATGACATTGTTCAAGAGATAGGTGACTCTTGTTGTTACTATGTAATATGAACATACTCTTATTCTTTAGGAGATAATCTGATGCAACAATCTGTATCCCTCTTGCAAGTCAAGGATGCTTTGTTTAAGAGAATGGGAGCATCTAGACTAACCCCTTTTGCAATAGATGGTAAATTCAATTCCTTGTTTTTTCCTTTTTCTAACTTCAATATCTGGTTCTATATCTCTTTAAATTGAATGGTAGTAGTCACTTAGAATAAGAACTAGCATTTAGTGAGCTACATTGTTGTATTGATGGTTAATCTAAGATTAATCTTAGATGTTCAACAGAGCTGGTGATTAAACTAAAAAACAGGACATAGTCAAGTTGGGTACCAGAACCAATCGGAACCGGAACCGGAACCGAACTCGGTTCTGGTTCTGGTTCCAGTTCCTTGCGGTTCTGGTTCCGTTTCCACAATCTCGGAACCGATAACCAAACAGTCGGTTTAGAGAAGTCCGGAACCGGAACCAAGAACCGATTTGCCCACCCCTATTGGAGAATTGTTATTAATGAATATTTTTTTTTGATTTTATAGGTATTATGAAGGATAATTTTAAGTGCTAAACTGCCTTAGGATTCCAAGTAAGTGATATTGTATATTTGTTGCTGTTTGGCCTACGTCACAAGAGTATATGGATTTGTATGATGACTGTGTTTACTAAATGACTAGGCTATCTATCATGTTATTGTTCGAGGATGTATTGCTTGGTGATTGTTTAATGTTTGGAGGCTGTGTTTTTAATAGATTTTAAGTTCTTTAAGTTAAGCATTCTGATTGATCATGCTCCGAGGTTATATTAATGATATGGTAGAATTGTGTGCATTCATATACATTCATACATCATGGATTTTGAAAACATTATGAAAAATAATTTTAAGCATAAGTTTTGAAAATTAAACGGAAAACAGATATTAAATGTAAATAAATGTAATTAGGCATGAAGAGATCTGAGTTTTTAAGTTGGCTGCCCTACGTGGGCCATATGGTGTCATTCTACCTTGTCAAGTTGATATCTCTAATACCTGGATGAGCAATTGGAACTAAATAAAAACGAAAATAAATGGAAATAAACGTAAATAGTCGTTGTGAGGTGTGGGTTCTTGAGTTGGCTGCCCCATGTGGGCCATATGGTGTCACTCTACTTTGTCAAGTTGACATCTCCAATGCCTGTATGGGTAAGCAAAACTAAAGTTAAGTTAACGGTAAAGGTAAAGTCAAGATAAAAGGTAAAGGAAAATGAAAACGAAAATTGCATATGTTTTATAAAAGTTGCATAGCATGAGCATTGCATAATTTATATTACTTATTGAGCTTTAGGCTCATAGTTTAAGTCTTGTGATGTAGATAAGGAGCCTATGATTAGATAGAAGCTTCCAGAAGACGCAGCTGATGGAGTGTTGCGATTGATCTCTTTGGTTTTGTTGGCAAACAGACTAGTGGGTTATGGCTCGATGATGTAATCGCTTTAGTATTTTATATTTGATACTCTTGTAAATGGTTTTGTAATTAGGGGTGGGCAAGAATCGAACAAAATCAAGAACCAACCCAGAAACGAATCTCAGTTCCGGTTCTTGGTTCCTAAATTTATAAATGGTTTGGTTTCGGTTCTTGGTTCTCAGGTCGGTTCGGTTCTCGGTTCTTGATATTTGGAATCAAACCCAGAAAGAATAATTGTAATTGGTTCAGTTCTTGCCCTACCCTCAGATAATTTCTTGGTTCTGGCCCTTCCCTCTCAGATCGTCATCGCACTTCCCTCAGATCATCTTCGCACTTCCCTTAGGTTCATTTCTCTCATACTTCATTTCTCTATGATTTCCCATTGTAACTTTCCACTCCATTCTTGGATTTCTTTCCCCTACGTTTGTCGTTAAGGGTTTTGATCTGGAGAAGAGAGATTCGATTTGGTTGTAAACTTTGCGTTCCTACTTTGTCATTAAGGGTTCTGATCTTGCATTCCCGATTTGGTTATTCTACTTCTATTATTATTTTTGGCGATGGTTTAATTCTTGGTTTACCATTTACTTAATCGCGTTTGAACTTGGAATTAAGTAACCAGTTTCATTCTCTTCATCGGATTGCAAGAGTTGAAATTAGAGCTTTTATTATTTTATTCTTTGAATTTAGAGCTTTTATCAGGTATCCAGAACCATGAGCAAAATGTGTACTGTTTATGTATTGCATTTTCCATTTCTCAAAAATAAGTTGTGATTAAAATGACTGAAAATTAGGTGCATTTTTCAAACCATTGATGTTTTATGTTCTCTTTGAATGCTGTGTTTGACACATTTTTCAATCAGACATGGCCAACTGAGGCAGAAATGGCTAAGGCTGTAGAGAAGGGAAAGAAAAGCCTCAGAGGAGGAAACTTCCTCGTGGTACTTCTGATTACCAGGTCTAGTTTTTAGTCCAATTACCATATCCTATTATAAGAAGTTAGTCTTTATTTTTTTTTACCTCCTTTAATATTTCTGTTTTGATGTTTACTGTGTAAAAATATGCAGGCTGCTTGGATTTTTGATGAGACAGATGACGAATCAGATACCGCTGATGGAGGTGATAATGGAATGGTATTGGATGGAAGAGGGGGAGATTTGACTAATCAGGATGATGCATATCAATCTAACCTCAGTGAGGACCAAAGTTCCCTAAATTGAAGGATTCGCATGTGGAAATAGATATTGATTCTATGATGATGGTGAGTCTGAATGAACAATGTCTTCTTTTCTTGAGATTTAGCTCTATTATTGTCCTCAATGTTGTGAGAAAGTTGTGTAATATTCCAATTCAAACTTAAAATGGTTGTGCTCAACACGATGTTAGATTCTTCTCTTTGAGTTAATATCTTGACATTTGTTAATAGCAAGACATGGATCCTCAACATTAGCTTCTTCTTTCTTAGAGAAGTTAATGATATTGTTCACTGGATGTCAATGGTTCAATCTTGTGGTTAAGCTTATAGAAATGACATTCAATTCAAGCTTTAGTTATGTTTTGTATTCAAGCTTCTATTTTGTTTTGTATTCAATTTGATGATTCAGTTTAGGGCATGGTGTAGCTCTTCTTCTTTTTTCTTTTTTTTTTACTGCCATTATTCAGGAAATAAGTTCAGAACCAGAACTGACTGGAACCGAACAAGAACCGAGATTCGGTTATGGTTCTGGGTCTAGCTCCTTGTGGTTCCAGTTCCTCACTCTTGGAACCGAGAACCGAATGGTCGGTTCCAAGAGGTCCGGAACCGGTTTGCCCACCCCTATTGGTAATAGATCTTAACTAATCATATGACTATTTTAATATCCAAGCAAACTATGTTTTAAAAATGTGACAAAGTATGGTTTATATTATTAATATGGCACGGGTTTGAAATGAAAAATAAGTCTTCCGCTAAGCAACTTGATGCTTTAAGGAAAAGATTTAATTAAAAAGAAAAGTTTTAAAGAAAACCAGTTTTAATTTTGAATGTTTTAAGAAAAAGGAAATCGGGGCATGATAGAGAAGTTGGTTTCAATCATGTCAACGCGAGGATGAAAGAGTAAAAAAAACTATATGGTAGATCAACTCATACACGTGAACCATATGTTTGGTTAATCAATTTGATAATTATAATGATGAAAGCCTCTTTGTGGTTGATCAAAGGGTGAAGAGTGATCGACCCAAACTTTGAACTTATAAATACATAAATCGAGGTTTTGGTTGTATACATTTGATCTTTATTTAGATATATCTCAAAAGTTTTATCTCATGTACTTTAGATCAATCCAAAATACTTCCTAAGTTGTAAATCAATCATTTAGAAGAAGAATGCTTGTTAAAGTGAAAATAAAATTTAAGGGATTCCATGAAGAGATTATGGATTAGAGAGAAACTCGAGTTTGGGAGACAAAAAAAAACTGTCAATTTGATGTTATAGGTTTTGTTTTAGCACTTTAATTATGAAACTTACTCTTTATCGAATAAGGTGAAAATATGATCGATTTTATTAAGATTGAATATTTTCATATAATATAGGGTTGGGAGAGAGTGAGTCCTTGTTGTAATGTGCTACAAATTGAATAGATGAAAATTAAGAACTATAGGGTTAAATGTGCAATTAGGTATATTGTAAACTTTGCTATTTTAATGTAATTGACAATGATATTTTTAATATTCCTAATTATGGATTAAAATCTTCTAAATTTTACTAATTCTAGAAGTGTGATTATTTGTCTTTGAGTGTTAGTTGTTTAGTTAAGCTAGAGTGGGTTAATTGAACATTAAGTGTAATTATAAAAAGAAAATGATCGATAATGCCACAGATACTTGTCTAGGCGTTGTTGCACCACATGTTTTGGAGTCTTTTTCAAAACCTTCCTGAGATCCATTCTACCTCGTTGGATACGTCAATTTTATTAGACATTATAAATGTAATAATTGATGTGCATTTATAGTTTGTGAGATTTGCAATAGTTTGGAAGCAAACCTGGGAGAGTGAATATCAAGCATGACAACATATGATAAAAAAGGTCATATTAGGTTATGTGTTTTACTTACTATGTGCAATTGTATCATGGTTTTTAAAACATAATTTCAAATAAGTCGCAAAAAACTAAGGATGTATTCTCTTAAATGACATGTCAAGTTTTTTATGATATTGGCATATGGTTTTATATTTTACTTCTATTATACATGTTAGATAGGAATTTACTCGTTAGACTAATTGAGGTTGTATGTTGGATTCGAGTGATTCAGTCGATATTTGAATAGGTGTCTGCACATACTGTTGTTACAAGTATTTGGGGCATTTTTTGATAGCGTGTTACTTGGTGAAAGTTCATAAACTTGATAAGGGGTAAACATACGTTTGACTGACTAACTGTGGTTGTTGTTATTTGTGAACGTCATTTAATATTGTTCGATTAATCTTTGTGTCTGATCACTATTTTGAAAGTGAGGTTTTTTAGCTAGAAAAATAGTGGTGGTGGTATTTTAATCAATTATATATATAGGTAAATTTTCAAAACAAGACCACAACTTGAAGCTCTGCAAATAGTAGTTAGGATTCCCTACTAACTCAGTTTGCTCCCCCATGATAAAGTAATTATTTCCCAAGAAACTAACAAGGAGGGCGGGAGACAAGGAGTAAACCATCTCGAAACTCATACTTCTATCATATCTCATATCAGTAAGAAAAAAAGAACGGAAGAAGCGAAGCTTTGAGAGTGAGTAAATGAGCTTGAAATGAATTGAATCAAACTTCGCATTGGATAGTATAATGTGATGGATTAAATAAGCAGACAAAGTACAATATCAATAAACGTATAGACATATATTGAATAGAATGGATTTAAAGATATGTGGTGTACTGTGTGTGCATTTACATCCTCATCAAGCACAAGCCCTTTGCTCACATAGTTTGGAACATAAGTGTTCAAACTACATAGTTGGTAAAAGCTATGTAAGAACATCGACTAATTGGTAGGCTGAAGGTGTGAATCTGATTGAGAAAAAGAGAGAGTTGTTGCTAACTCTATCACAAAAAAAAAAAAAAANGAATTAAGCGAAAATATGAGTTATTGGCATTTTATAAAGTATTGGAATATATATATATATATATATAGGAGTTGAAGATTTAAAGAAATTGAAGGAAATTTTATGAAATTTAGAGAAGGAACGAGCGGTCGATCGCATCCTGGGAGATCGACCGGCACGATCAGCCAGTGTTGATGGAAGCCAATTTTGGCGGACGTTCAATACATGGGTGGTCGATCATCCTTCAGCTTAATGGATCAACCACCATTAATTTTTAACGTCTGGAGGTGACATTCAATTGCCAAAAATGCTGAACACTCGACCCTTGGCGTTCCAGTGTCGTCCAACGTCTCTCCTGACGTTTTGTATTCAATGAGTAACTGGAGAGTCGTTTAAAGTGTGTATAAATAGGACGTGAGGTGAAGTTTTTCCCTGGAAAAACTTGTGAGAGAGAGAGCTCCTTTGAAGAATCGCTATCCATGGTGAGGAGTCAGAGCTGAGAAAAGTGAAGAGAAAAGATGTACGAGGTAAGGAATAATGCATGTGGTTTGTTCGTAAGGACCTACATCACAGGAGTAGGTTTTTTTTGCTAAATATGAGATTGTTTGTCTTCTATGAATTGTTGTTCTCTGCATGTTTGTCTCCATGCACGTATGCTATATGTTCCATGGTTTATATAGTTGAAATAGGAGCTAAGGATAGGCAGTTAACAACCAATTAAAGTGAAGGATTGAGTGCTATATGTCCTGCCATTTTTCTTGGATAGTTCTAAGCAATTATATACTTATGTTATTTTCCCTGCATATGAAACTGTCATTGGAGTAACAAAGTGTCTAAACAAAACTTCTTATAATATTGCCTTTAATTATTAGGTAGCAGGATAGTGTTATTATGCTACTATTGGTGTTGTCTATGGTTTGTAGTTTAAATCAAAGTATGTTCCCAGTGGGTTCTAAGATATTAAACATATTGATTAAATGACACTAAATAGGAACGGTCTTTTAAGAATATTAGTGTACGAATATAGGGATTAAATTAGGTTGTTATTAATTACATTCTTTTAGAATAAATGAAGTAGATATAAATTAGGGAGAGTTGTGAGGATTAGAATAAATAGACATTTATTAGATTATATTAAATGGCAAAAAATTAGATGTATGGGTACATTGGATACAAAAATATTAGATTAATTATTAAAAATAATTAATTAGTGTAAGTCCTTAATTCATATTCAAGTGGTGGATACCATATAATAATGCTTATATTGTTAGAAACTAAGTTAGAAATAATGTGTCAAGGATAGAGAAGTTTGATGTATGATATCATAGTGTAATAGAAAAGTATTTAGAATTAATGTTATAGTTGAAGCATAGTTATTGTTTGTTAGTTGTTTGTAGTATTACTTGTAATATATGAACTGTTGTGCTTGACATTCATGTAGACATCTTATAGGATTGCGCGTTATACATTGCATGGGCTAATAATGAAGATAATAAATTGTGTTTCCTGCGTGGGTTCGGAAACTGAAGAGGTTGCTCACAGATAGGAAGCAGCTCGTTTAATTCAGTTCGGAAACTGAAGAGGTTGCTCTTACTCAACAGGGGGTGAGTTCGAAGACTGCGGAGGTTGCTCTCACCCATGAGTAAATGAATGTAATGTAAGTGGATCCATTTTTAGTGAGTTTGAAAACTAAAGAGGTTGTTCGCACATAAAAACAAACCCATGTGGTGAGTTCGGAAACTGAATAGATTGCTCTCACCCAGCTTACAAATGTATCAGGCTTAAGCATGTAAAGTTGTAATAGAAGTTGGGGTTGCATTTCATTTTATATTCCTTACTGGGCAATAGGTCATTATTCCTCCTATGATGTAGGTATGGATTGTGAGCCAGTTGAAGTAAACGTTGAGGAAGTGTGATACGATGCAAGCTTGTGTTACCATGTGCAAAACGACCTTGGGGGTTATGGCTCTTAATGAATAAAAGTTGTTTTAATGCATAAAGACTTTGTTATGAATTTCAAGTATTTATTTATGTTATTTCTGTAAAATAGTTTAATGTTTTTATTCTGCATAACGTACTATGATTTTTTTTCTATAAAGTATATTTTAAATGAGATTTTAGAATGTTAAAAATTTTACGAAAATTCATAAATGGAAATAGGATGTTACACATGGTGTTTGTGTTAGATGCCATATGATATTCTTGTACACAAATTCAACAAATAATCACAATGAAAATTCTAACCTGCTCTAATACAAATTGAAATATCATAATTAACCTAAGACAGGTGAATTAGGTTTTTAAAGTTTTTAAACTCATTTCATATATATTGCACATTCTTGAGTATAGAATGAAAGGTTTGATGACATAGTTAGTTGTATGTAAAGTCGGGGTGTGGTAGCTCATAGACAATGATTTATAATATCATATGTCTAGGCGTATTCATATACGCATTATATAGTTCCCACATATAGAGGATCATGATAAACATAATTTGATATTGGACAACAATTAAAAATGCTTAGATAGTTTGATAAAATACAAACTATGAAATGAGTAAGTAAAAGGTATGTGATTAGATGCGATATTTGCTTAGTTTATTTGATCTTTAGATTAGAATTTTTTACTGGGCTTATAAAGTTTATTGCATTGTTCCTCAAATTTTTAAGGAATAAGTGGTAGCAAATTGAGTGCAAAAAGGTAAAAATCAGTTGGGTTGATGAGCTCTCCACTGCTTAGGCCTAAAAGAGTATTTTGATTTTGTCTTTTCTTGTTTTCTAGTTGAGTATGACCCATTTATGTAAATAATTTTGGATAAAATATTGTATATAATAAAACTTGTGAATTATTTGTGGGTTGAATTTTATATTTATGTGGCTCAATTATGTAAATGTGATTAATTATTGTAAGCTTTCACTGATTTTACACTCTTTGGGTGGCGAATTCTCATCACTATCCCAATTCGTGAGAGAGTCAAGGCAGGGGTTATGGCACCATTGATTGTCCAAAAGACGCTGAGAGAAATAAGAGAGGGTACAAGTGGGGGGGGGGGAGACAAAAAGCAAAACCAATAGCTTATTGGGGAAGATAAAATAGATGGGCCAACAACGAGAGTAAATTAAACCAATAAAGAACTAAACTAGGGGATGATATGTAACATCCCGTAACCTTTTCCGTATGAAAATTTTCTTTTCTTTAAAACCATTGTATAATAGAAAAACCAGAGTAACATAAAGCGGAAATCCCAATAGTATAAAACTCAGCGGAAGTCTTTTACATTTAAACACTACAAACTAATTTATTTAATTAAACACATTAACTTAAAACACAAGTAAAACATTTATTTGAAATCATAAAATACTTAAAAGGCTTTAAAACATTTAAATACATTTATTTCATTTTTGTGAGTCATAACCCAAGGTCAATGTCGCCAACAGTACAAATGCCAATAGCAATACTCCATCAGCTACGTCCTTTAACAGCTTTATCCATTCATATGCTTCTTACCTACATCAATAAGATCTAACTATGAGTCTAACGCTAAGTATGTAGTATAAACATAAAACATGAAATTCACATACAATTTCTATAACATCGTATACTATTTTCTGTTTTGTTTCTCTGTAACTGTTCATGTCTTTATCGTTATTTCATCTGTTTATATGTTAGGCGTATCCAACCAGACAACACAAACATTTGTTTACTGTTTCTTTCTTTTACTGTTATTCCATTTGCTTATGTGTCGGGCATATCAAACCGGTCCACACAAACATCTGTTTACTGTTTTTGTGTTTTACTGTTTATATGCCGAGCATATCAAATCGGACCATACAAACATCTGTGTCGGGCATAACTAACCAGACCACAGTTGGTTTACTTATCTTTAGTTTCTGTTATCTCATAGTGTTTCAGTCTTTTACTGTTTATGTGGCGAGCGTATTGAACCGAACCACACAAACATCTATGCTAGGCGGAACCAACTGAACCATAGTTATTAATTATCTTTGGTTCCTGTGCCTGGCGTATCTAAACGAATCACAGAAATAACTATTTACGTTTATTAGGATTTCAAGCCTTAATTTTGTTGTGCACATACAATCCTATCTAACGTGGTTATCGATCGTATCCTCAAAACGTGATTCATTCCTAACTAAGGAACTTAACTTAAACATAGAAGCAAACAACATACGTCTCCAAATAACATAACCTATATCTAGTAAACAAGCATCAAACAAAACCCTAATTTCAGGTGACGTAGGTCCTTTCGGACAAAACACATGCAGTACCATGTACCTGAAGTCCTTAGCTTTATAAGGTTTAACAATTAGAGTTTTCTTTTCAAAACCAAACAACTCATGAATTCAGGCTACTCATTAAACATTTCCTCATTGTCTCCATAAACTTGAGAATAACATCACAATTCCAGCAACTCACAGAAACATAACTCCCTTCCCTGTTTCACTTTCTCATAACCCAGAATATCCTCACCTTCTTTCACGGAACCTTACAGCAACGCTAAAAGCACAACTCTCAGCACTCAAAATTTCACCACATTCCAACAGAGTAACCCACGTATTCCTTCTCTATGAAACTTTGCTCCCTTCACTCTCTATTTATAGCCTACAAAACTTGACCCATCATTAACTCTCTGAAGACGGAAAGCCAAAGGACTTGTAGTCCATCAATTCCCATTAATGGGAAGATGGAAAGCCAAAGGACTTGCAGTCCATCAATGCCCATTAATGCAAAGACAGAAAGCCAAAGGACTTGTAGTCTATCAATGCCCATTAATGTGAAGGCGGAAGGACAAGAGATGCAACCCTTTGACGTCCAAGAACTCTTCAACTTCTTGACGTTATAGATGACGAAACTCTTCAACTTCCAGATGTTACAAAACTCTTCATCATCCAACAACTCTTTGACTTCAAGAAGTTACAAAACTCTTCATTGTCCAACAACTCTTTGACTTCCAGACATTATGAAACACTTCATCATCCAACAACTCTTTGACTTCCAAACGTTATGAAACTCTTCATCGTCCAACAACTCTTCATCATCCATGGAAGGTAGAAGGCCAAGGGATACAGTCCATCAATGTCCATTAACTCCTTCGACGTTCAGACAATCAAGGAGACGATGCTTCTTTCCATCTTCTCGTCAATTAAAACTCTCTAGATGCCTTCATAAATGTTGGCGGTCAATCACGCGGGTCGTTCTCCTCCATGGCGATCGACTCGCCATTAATTCTACAAAAATTGTCCATCTTCACGCCAATCGATCAACGCGGATCGATAGACACCTCGTCGATCGACAGCCTCGATCGACCGCCGACTCCAAGCACTTTATTCTCGTTTAAATGTCCAGATTATTCATATAAATTCTCCCTATATGTATATTTATATATATATTACCCTTAATAAACTATAATTCACTTTTCCAAATATCCAAATCTCAAAACCTATACTATATCTTTCACCATTCTTCCTTCACCTTATTCCTCACTAAATCTAATATGTCCTAAAATAGTATAAATCCTATACCTTTAACCTTATTATTAACTAGTTCTCAACCTTTACAATTTGCAAATACGTCCAAATATATTTTCTCTTTCTATTTCCACTAACTATCAATCCTTTTTGATATCGTCCAATCTAACTCCAATACATCAAATAATTCTTCAGTTGACTTCAATTCTTCCTAGAAGCTAATTATTAGCATAACGGGCTATTATAATTCACTTATTCCAATTATGTTTCTCTTGACCAAAACTTTACGTGTCCAACTCAGTTCTTATCATCCCCAAAATTATCACTTAAGCTATTGATTTAGCTCAACGAGAATTCGAGATATTACATGATAGATGCTCAACAAAAATAAACCAAAGTATTGGCCCACAAAAGATGATATCAAAGTATGCTACCAACAACTATTGTAACAACATAACAAAATAATACCACTTTACAAATATTGGGAAGCAAAATAATCAATCATAAATTCATTCATCATTTCACTAAGTAAAAGAGAGAAATAAACAAGAAAGAATGAATATATATCAAGTGTCCAACAACATTCTTCAATGAGAAGAAATTGAACCGAAATAGACCAAAAGTGACAATTCAGATCAGTTCTTTCGATAAGGTTCAATTTCACCCACTCCTACTGCTATATGACCAACATTGCGACATTTAAAAGATAGTTTTTTGAATTTGGTAGCCCTGTCTCCATGGATTCAATGATTTGGTTGGTTTACTTGCAGAGCTTAACCTAGGGAGAGGTTAAGTTCACTCAAAGAGAAGTTCACTAGGATGTGTAATTTTGTTTATCCAACCTCTAAATTATATGCTTTTCCCAATCCACTTTAGAAATAAAATTATTTGGTCATTTTTAGCAATAGATTTGCAAAGTTGATAAGGTCTTGCAAAGAAAGGTGAGCTTCCCTATACATGTTGTTGGAGTAAGGCTATTCTTATCGAGATGATGAAGTTTTTTTATGAATTTTAGTAGATCGAGCTAGGGAAGAGGAAGAGTAAATGTGACTTAAGGTGGTCCAAATATCTAATGCAGGGGCATAATGAACAATTTGATAGTGTTAGAATTGAATGAGAATTGAAAAAAAGAAAACGCGAAAGTAATTGACACTAAGATTTAAGTGGAAAACCATTTCGAGGAAAAACCACGAGTACAGGAGAGAAGTTCAATGTGGGTTGGACCAGCCTGACCCATATAGAATTTGGGCCACAACAAAGTCTAACAAAGAGAGAAGTTGGTTAGAGAAGGAGACATAAATCAAGCTCATCAAGAGCTGGCTATACCATCCACAAACCAAAAAATGGGGATTCACCTATGGAGTTTGATTACTCACGAGCTACAAAGGAGGAGGAAGAGATCTATCTATATAGATTGTGCTAAAAATTTATTCCTGAAGAAATCGATCGACTTATACCTTTGCTTGGTTGACCCAAAATCTGATAGACTACCCCCAATTTTAACGAGAAGGATTCGATCCTGCTGATTAGTTCTGGTCGACTACTGAATTATTTTAAAACAGAATTACGTTGACCAAAACCCTTGACCGCGTGGATTTTTCCCTCTATTTCCGATGATTTGTTTCTCTTCAGTCATCCCTCCATTAGTAAATCTCTCCTTCAACCTCTTTAGCCCTCACTCAAGTGATTCTCAGTACTCCACAGCTTTGGTTATGCTCAATAGATAAAGCTTTGATTTCATCTGAACTCCAGTCCTTGGGCTAAATTTCTTCTCTCAAGTGATTGTCTTCACCTCATGGCATCCAGAATTACTGGAAAAAGGAAGATGTCTATGTCAAGAGGTAGCTCTTCTAGACTTCCATCTTTGATTGAAAATTCTAATAGGTTATTTTTGGATGCTAACTACAAAAAAAAAAAAAAAAGATACGCAGAGGATTTGAAAAATAGACCCTTTATTCTTGTAAGAAAATTTTCATTTTCTCGTTTTACAAATTTGAATTTAGAAAATATGTACAAAATTATGGAATTGTATAACTTTCCCAGTTTGGACGGTCCATTTTTGAGAAAGCTATATGTTTATTCTATGCTAATCTTATGTATTCTCCTTGACATTAAAATTGACTAGCTATGTGTATGGAAGAGAGCTTACCCTAACAGCCTATGACATTAATGTGATGCTGAATTTTGAGTTGAGGTATGGTGAAGATTATTACAATACTTCTAAGGATCTAGAATTTATCAGTCATGATCAATTGAGTTCCTTCAACATGTTCTTAAAAACCCGAATGTTGAAGTATTTTTCAAGCTTAACGCAAAGGATCTAAATGTATGAGATCGAGTTATTCATCACAACCTCAAGTACAACTTTTTACCTAGGGATGGTTATTGGGACCACGTGAGTTATATGGTCTTATATGTGCTTGAAAAGATGTTTGCTTGGACTCAATTTAACATCAGACATATTATTATACATCAAATGATAGAGGTTACAGGGAGCACATCAATCCTTGCCATTCAATCTCCTTCTAACCAACCTATTTTGAGCAAATAGTGTTGCATTCCCTCCTTCTGAGCCAACTCTACAAGTAAGAAGTGTTGACATTTACATTTTCCATTCTCTTGCTCAAATGGGAATTGTGCAAAATGATGAAAGACATTGGATCTTTAAATCGTCACACGGAGCATTGACTTCTACAACTCAACCTGAGATTTTCGATGCTGTAGATGACATTTCTATGCTAGATCTTTCTTCCTTATTACTTCCATATCCCCTAACTCCAAAATCCTCTCTAGGTGGTCTCTCTTGGCTTGAACATTTAAGCCATATTTGTACTTAACTCTTACTGTTGATTTTGAGTAGTTATTGTCTACTTTTATGAATGTCTTTACTTTTGTGTTATTTTTGCCTTGGAAATAATTATTTTTGAGAAATGTTTGTTTGGATAGCTACTATTTGCTTGGATATCATTGAAAACTTTACTTTTGATCTTTTTTTGATAATGCCAAAGGGGGAGAGACTAAAACAAAGGAAACTTTAACAAAATTTTTATTTTTTTTTAAAAAAAGGAGAAAGAAAGAAACTTTGACATATTAAGGGAAAGAATAAGAAATTATGCACATACTTAGGGGGAGATGTAAACAACTTACAATATATTGTCATCATAAAAAAGAGGGATATTGTTAGCCTAATAAGAATTATGTTCAGTTGTTTTGATGATGTATAATTGAATTATCTCTAAGTTGTTCATAAATTATAAATATGATTTCAATAGAGTATATTATTGATCTTCATTGAAAATACCCTTTAATATAGGTATTTAAATGTGTTAACATATTTGTTGGAGTCGTTGTAGTTAATGCCTTAATTTTTGGGACATACAAGTTTTAATTCAAGCAAAACATGAAGTGGTAGTCGACCAAGGTGGAGTGGTGATTGAGGAGAATAATTACAGAGAGTACAAGTTATTTGGAGATCAATGAAAGTGGTCAACTAGGAGAGAAATGGGGTCGACCTGAATTTGTACAGAGTGCGTTGAATTTCTAAATGGTGAAAGAGGTTTGACCTGGAGGTGAAGCGGTCGACCAGAAAGGCTATAAGAGCAGACTTTGTTTTCAAAGTATAGATCTCGGTCAACCAAGAAGAATCATGGTCGATCAGACAAATGATTTAGCAAAATGGTTTTCCCGAATAATGTTGAAGTGGTCGACCGGAGCGAGCATAGGTTATGATTGGGTGGTTGACCAACGAGTAGTTTTATTGAAAAAACTATAAATAGAAGCACTTGCAAATTGGAAGATAATAAGAAGAGAAATCATACTAAAGTGCTACCACTTAACTTTTGACATTTCTCTTCTACGTTTGAGTGCTTAGCCTAACTCTCTCTTGTTCCTTAACTTGAGATTATACTCTTATGAGAGTTTAAGCATTTGAGATGGTATTCCATTGTTCAAAACTTATACTTAGTGTGCTTGATAGATATTTGAAAGGAGACAACCCAGAGCAGTTATTGTAAGGCTTGATTGATGCCCTGAAGATCAATCGGTTATAACTGGGAAGGTTATTTAAGGAAGAAATCTTTCAGGGGGAGTCTTGAAATGCAAACATAGGCAAGGTTGGCCGAACCACGTTAACATATCGTTTGCACTCTCTTTTACTCTCTCATTCTGTTGTGTTTGCTTATTTATTATTGGCTTAGGAAAGACCATTTAAGACAAATTAAAGAATCCTCAAGCAAAGAAATTGAGATATTTTATTTTTAGAAAAAGTTAGTAATCCTAATTCACCCCTAGCTTAGAATAATTTTGGTCCTGCAATTTGTTCCATGCTCGTTGACCTCCAAACAAATTCTTATCATCTAAATTCAGGACGGTGTCACCAAAGGAGAGGTATGATAACAGTATTAAACATTAGCTGATTATTTTCTCTAAGAGAGTAGAATTTCATAAGTTCAAGAAGTTAGAAATTGAACCTATGTTTGAGAAAATTGGAATTGTTTAGTTGTGCAAAATGGGTTCTCATTACTGTGAGCGCGTTGTTAAGCTATTCTATGCGAATTTAATTGTGCACACCCAACCCGTACTAGGTTAGAGTTATATGTTTGAATGAGAGATATGATTAACTCTTGATGATATATATGAGTTGGTTGGATGTTCCACAGAGGAACCATGCGACGAGTATTTTCATGTATCTTGAGAGCAAGATTTCATTAGCAGGGAGAAGGATTGACATTGCTTCCAAAATTGCACCCTAATCCGAACATTAGAGCATTTTATAAGCCAAAATCAAAGGACCTAAATGCCATAGCTCGAGTTATCTATCACCTGATATCATACCTGATTCTACCTCACAATGGACATCAATACTATGTTAGCTACATAAATCTCTATCTGATTGAGAAGATCTACAACAGAAAGAGATTCAACCTTGAATATGTGATTTTGAATCATATGTTTGATATCCTCAACAATTACATGAAGAACTTGTTGTATAATTAACTTATTTAGAAGATTGTTGAGTATAATGAGAAAACACTAACCATGGATGAATCGATTTACAACAAAAAGGCAAGGGATGTGTACAATCATTTGACCTTGTCTTGATGGGAATTGGAAAAGTTGAAGGTTGGTGGGTATTCTAGACCGTACAATGGGCATCCACGTAGGCAGCCCTAGCCCCTTCTCAAGCACCCTCAGATTTTATGGAGGATGATCCGTTTCAGCCTCCTTCTTAGTCATCTCACTCTATGTTGATAATTGATGAGAGATTGAACATGATGTCAGCCTACTTAGCGAGTTTGACTTCCACGATTGAACAAATGGCCAGGAGAATAGAAGATCTTAGTGCCACTCAACAAGTAATTATGGATCAATTGACTAGAGTTGAGAAAATCTTAGAGGATAATGAGGATGACACATTCATTTATGAATCGAGCCATGGGGATGATCTTGCAGTTCTTTCATTTCCCAACACTAGATCCTCAGCAAGCAGTTAGGTTTTTTTGTTTGTTTTTTTTATTATTGTACTCTTTGGTCTTGTAATCTAATTCAATTTGATGAATGTACTTTCAAATACATGTGATATTCTGGTTTGAGATTCGGATTTGGTCTTGGTTTGATATTATTGATCTTGATATTCTGGTTTGAGATTGGAATTCTTCTTGTATGGTGGTGTTGTGAATAACTAAAGAGGAAAGAGAAAATACAAGGGTCACTCTGTGTACTTTTTTTTAATAATAACAAAGAGGGAGAAAACTGAATAATTAAAACATTAAAAAATCATTCTAAGTCAATGATAATGTCAAAATGGGAGAGAATTGTTGAAAAAAGTGCAAAGTTGGGCCTAGGATAGGATATGCAGATGCCAACTCTCGAGGGATGTTTTTGCTGTGGATGTCCATGGTAGATGTTGGGGACTAGGCCATGGATGCTAGTGACCAAAGGCAGTGAATTTGGAAGATTTTACAGACGTCCAGTCCTGAGACATGCTTTTTCCATGGACATTCGTGGCTAGGACATGGACGCCTAGGGTTGGACTGTAAACACTCACTGCCAAAGGGAGTGAATTTTTAAAATTTTGTAGATGCCCCCTGATGTATGTTTTTGCCGTAGGCTACAGATGCTTGCGAACAGAGGCAATGTATTTTGAAAATTTTATGGATGCCAAGTCCAAGGCATGTCTTTTTTTCAAACATCCTAGGCTAGGCCACGAATGCCCAATTCCAGAGGCAATTAATTTTTAAAATTTAGCGGACGCCTAGTGCTATAGGTATCCATGATGGACACCCCAGTCTAGTGTAATGGACACCTGCAACCAGAGAGAGAGAGTTTTGAAGATTTCGCTGATGCACAGTCCCGAGGCATATTTTTTCCATGGACATTCAAGGTTGGGCCACAAATGCATGCTGCTAGAGGCAATGAATCTTTAAAATTTTGTAGATGCCTAGTCCTGAGACATATTTTTGCTATGGACATCCACGACGGATACCTATTCTTGTGACGCGGACACCTGCTTCCAGAGATAGTTGTATTCTCAGTTTTTTCACAAACAAAGTTGTACCTACCAATCCCACACAACATAAGATTTTGTGATTCCCAACATTGTTATCAAGATAATGTTTTTAATGTACAATGATTTATAAAACAAATTAATTCATATCATATTATAGCTCAAACTGTCACAATTACAACAAAGACTTAATTATCAGATTACATCTCAAAAGCTCAAATTACAAACAAGAAAAAATAACTGTAAGGTGTTCATGATCACCAACAATGTGTTAAAAAAATGTAAATAGTTAAAATCATTTATGAAATCATAAATGAAACACTGTACTTACTTGCATCCAAAGAAGAGATGTAAAACCCATAAATATGTCATGTGAGCTTCCTTTTTTACCTCTTCCTTTGACACTGCTACTTCTGCATCTTACCCTTACACTACCACTAGCAGTGATAGTGTCTGAGCCTACACCTTGACAAGTGGAGGTATTGTGGTCCACATCTCAACACCTTCTACATGTCATGGTAACATTTTTGTTACTTATAAATATCTTGTTTTGAGGTTCATCAACATCCCTCACTATTTGTTTTCAAGGCCTACCTAGTTGCTGCTTTATTTTCAGTAGCAGAATTAGTTCTTGATCTATTTCAAGCCACATGTGTTGGCCACTAATAGATTGAACAAAATGAGAGTACATCCTCTTATATGTTTTCCAACGATAGCATCCAAGAACATAATTCTCAACTGATCTCCTCATAAAATACAGACACGGGATTACATGCACGCATAGGATTCTAGTCAGCTCCCACTTGTAACAATTACAAATATGTCTATTCAAATCAACAACAAACTATTCGTTATAATCACTAATTCAAACCGAGCAACTTTTGCAAATGGTAGACTTCAATTTCAACCTACAAGTTATAGTTTGCCCAACTCCTTCTTAATATGAGAACATAATAGGTATGTAGACTCTACCATCTTTTGATGTTTCTTTACAATCTTTGACATGATGATATTTTTTATCATCTCGAACATAGTCAAAATCGATTTGTCCTTGGCTGGTAGGATGAATGTATTGAAAAACTCGTTCAAATTGTTCAGGCTTACGTCACACTTTGGTATCAAATTAAAAATATGTTTGGCCCAAAATCTTGGATTCATGCTTCCTAAATATGTGTGTGCTGCCAATTTCTTCTATTTTTCTCTCAAAGTGCGCTAATGTTGTAGCCCAAGATGCCTTCCATATTGCGTCTCTATACAACTTATCTCAAAATTATTTTTTTAAATTGACATACAAATATCTAAGGTAGAAACGATGTTCAATTGATGGTAAAAACTCCTCCATAGCAAAAACAAAACCCTACAGACATAAACATTAAACATATAATAAGACAAAATTTCACATAAAATACATAACGTAAATAGATAGTACAAAAGAAATGCACCAGACTTTTTCTTGGTTCGAAACAAATCTACATCTCCTAGCCGAAGTATTGTCTATATCCAGCAACAACAATTTCAAAAACCATGACCAAGAGTCTTTGCATTCTGATTTAACTAATATTATAGCAACTGGATAAATTTCATTATTGTTGTCAATGTTGACAACTGTGAGCAACTGGCCTGAACACAAGCCCTTCAAATGATAGTCATTCAGACAAATGATAGGTTTATTACACTCAAGCATACCTCCCTTACATGTAGCCAAACAAATGTACATTCTTTTAAATATTGGATAGGGTATGAGATCATTCCTATCTACGTTAACAACCAATGTGCTGCCACGATTGGATCTCCAAATCTCTTTTTCATGCCACCATAGTTGCTTATATTGTTTGTTGGCATTCGCTTCATTTAGTTTTCAGGCTACATTCCTTGCCCTTTTGGTAAGACTTAGTGTAATGTTGACATTATAAACCTTGCTCATTGTCGCAATAATGGAAGAAACATCCTAGTTTGTAATGCTCGGATAAATCCTCTATGTACCGTGTAAAAGATTTTATGGAATAAACAAATATTTTATAAAAACAAGTATTTTGTAATTGTTAATTTGGAACTTGATGCAATGTAAATGAGGGAAGAAATATTTTTGGAATTTTTAAGGTGGAGAATTGTTACAGACTGTGTATTTTACATTTTCAATTGCATTGAGATCGTGGCTTTGGTCAAATATCTAGACCGAAAAAGCATTCGGGTACCTCCCTACATTTTCAATCGTACTGCAATCGAAGTTAGGGTTAGCGAATTCGGCTGAAATGTCGTTCAAACTACATTTTATAGTTTTGGATGCAACGCGATTGAGATTGTGGACGTAATGTGCGACCGAAAAATATCAGGATTTCGAACTTGTCAAATTTGTCGATTTTGCAGTCGAACCTTTGGTTGAGATGCGGTTGCAAGGTGCTAGCAAAAATGCAAAACTGAAGCGAAATTTGGGAATTTGGTCATAGCGCGGTCAATGTTTCAAACTGCTCCTTCGACCGAAAAACCAATTTAAAGCGAGAACTTTGTTTTTCATCAACCATTTCTTTCTCCTCCAACAAATAATTTCTTTCCCTCCCCGAGAAGGTAGCAACTTTTCCACGGGGCCTTCTCACATAGGACCTTCTCCCTTGAATTGGTCAACTATCCATCAACCTCTAGCCTTCATGTGGGTCTTCCTTTGTCTATAAGATGATGGCGTTGGGTGATAGTTCTTGACTTTGCATTGCGAGCTGCGACTGAGAGAAGAGGTGAGGGTGCTACATTTTTATCCTGTGAGTGAAGAGTGTTCCATGAGTTGAGTGAAAGAGATGAGCTCCTGTCTTGGAAATCTTTTGGGTGTGTTGATGCTCCGTGTGTTTGTTGCAGCTGTGAGGTGAACATGCTGTGGAGTGACATTCTGTTGAAGGTAAGAATCAGGATGTATGTTGGCTAGTGGAGGCCTTACATTGTGGGATTGTCTTTGTTTGAATACTACTTTACTTGTTGCTATTAAACGTCAATATGCTCTTGTTATTTGGATTGATTATCACTATCATTTTCCATTGGTCTGTGAAATTGAGAAACCGATACACTTATGAAGTTGGAATACCTGTTGTGAATTGTTAGCCGTACGAGATCTTCTTGTTTGTTTGAATATTTCCATTCACCATTGGTTGTGAAATGACACTATGATCTGCTTGACACTTATGGTTGTTTAAATGTTTCTTTGATTAATACAGTGAAGGTTTGCACTGCCATTTTCTGTGGGTTGAGAAATGTTAGTTGCTTAGAAAAATATTACCTTAATTCTTTTGGATTACCAATTTAGATTGAACAATGAACTATATTATGTTGCTAGAGGTGAGATTTAGTTGATGAAGAATATGAGAAGTGGTAATGTTATTTTACACTAAAGTGTTGCTTTGTTAAGCGTGGTTTTCTGTCAATTATTGTGCGATAAAGAATTGCTTGGGGTGTTATCATGTTGTGTTAAATAAATTGTTGCCATTTTTTTGAGTCAGTTCTGAAATGAAGAAATATGGATATTAACAGAAATTAATTATTACCACTGTTCCCTCATTTGTCTATGCTTTGGAAATTGGCCTTGCCCTGTTAAATGTCCCTTGGATTCTTAACTTGCTCCCTAGAAATGCATAGATGATTTAGTTAATAATCTGTTTCCAGTATAATAATTTCCTAAATTGTTCTTTTAATTCATTGATAAATGTCACGTGATGTGTTGTTTTAGCTTAAACCGTAACCTGTCATTTCTCTGTTCTAATGTCATGTTTCCTTTTTAGTGTTCTGTATATATATCTGCGAACTTTACATGACATCCATGCATCATGATTAGGGTTTATGAAATTGTTGACATATTGCATGACATGCATAATAAACGTAAATACCATGTGGGGATTCGGGAGATTTGGTGACGGTCCATCGGTAGTGACACCATAGGATGTATCTCCCCATCGGAGTGATGGTTAGCCACATGGACCATAGGATGTATCATCTTCTCTTGTTCTTGAAATCCCCAACGTCTTAAACAAAAGAGAATGGTAATGGTCATCGGTGGTGATACCATAGGATGTATATTCTTATCGGAGTGAGGGATAGCTACATGAACATATGATGTATCCTTTCTCTTGGTATAACAAAAAAGATAGGCTTTTTTCTTAAATGCATTGCATGAGCACCCATGAGCATTTGCATTGCATTCCATTCTAATTCTAGCTAAGCATTAGAATCATTGTTTTGTCCCGTGATGTAGGTGATTATTATGAGACATGTGACATGCATGCTGAGGAGGAGGTATTTTAGGACGATCTCTTGGGTTATCAGTCAAGTTTGACTTGATGGTTATGACTCATGAAAACAATGTTAGTTATTTTGAACAGTTAACTTCGTATTTTGAATATGGTAAACGTTTTGTAACCATGGAGTTTGTTGGAAGTATTGAAACTATGTTTTGAAAATTTATCATCTATTTTTCGCTTATTTTACTCTGATATGTTTTCAAATAAATTTTCCAATATACATTTTAAATAAATTAAAGTTTTTTTTTATGGCTGAAAATGAACGTAAGAAAAAAGTTTAATAATG
>CM039482.1:24110789-24121753 GCA_022433065.1 Begonia loranthoides
TGGATACGTTGTCACAGAGAGAGAGAGAATTTAGAGAGTGAAAGTTTGAAATTGGGAGATTTTTTTTTTTTTGGGGGGGGGGGGGGGGGGAGGGGGAAATTGCAAGGAAAGCGAGAGTGGTTTTTATGAGCGATTCAAGGTAAAATTATTAGAAGGAGCAATTAGCGGGGAAAGTTCTTCAAGAGATAAGAAATAAGATGTGGTGGCCAGTGGAGGCCTTGCATCACGGGACTAATTTTGTTATCTTGCATTGTATACTTTGAGGTTTGTTATGAAATAATTGTTGTGAATTGTATGTTTGAAGAATTTCTATGTAATAGTTAAAATATACTTTGAAGACTGTTATGAAGTAGTTACTTTAAACTATATATTTCAAAGGCTGTTATGAAATAAATATGAACTGTCATTCATGCATCATGATAGGGCTTATGAAAATGTGACATATGCTTGACACGATAGATAAAATGAATCAATAAACGTAAATAGGTGTATGAGATTGGTGGTGATACCCCTTATGGATATATCTCCTTATCGGAGTGGCGGTTGAGCCACATGACTGTATAAATGAATCCTAGACTAATGAATCTTATACATCTGGACTATTAAATGAAACTAAAATGAAGTGGAGATCACTTCTTCTCTATGATAGCCTGCATAAGCATAGCATGTTCGTTGTATACATTCTATTTCTTGCTGAGGTTCGGCTCATGGTATTACCCGTGATGTAGGTAATAAACTTAATGACATTGATGTGGTGGAGGATGCATTGCTAGATGAATTCTTGGGTTATTAGCTGAATTCCACCTGTAAGGTTATGGCTCAAAGAAAATAAAAAGAATTGTTTAAATTTCAGTTTTACTTAAGTAATGTTTTGTAAAATAATTTAACATTCTTTAATGCTTTTAATACTTCTGTGACCTTTTATAAAATGTTTTCAAAGAAATGTTTTATAAACAAACTTTTATTAAATAATGTATTCATACTATTCCGTTGATTTACTCTGATATTAAATAAGTCTTTTAAAAGAAGGAAATTGAAAATTTTATTAAGAAATAATGGGTTTTATAATGCGGGGCCTTACACTATCGTAAAACACCTTCAAAAACTTGACAAATATCCGAATGTTACTCCAATCTATAGAAGTAGGATGCCCTTCCTCCTCCATCGTCGTTGCGTAAATAGTATTACATTCTCTTATCTTATCTAATGCTACGACATACTTTTTAGCATTATCTAGCATCAAATAAGTGGAGTTCCATCGAGTCGGCACATCAAGAGTAACATTCCCTTAAATGTAATCTTCACATTGTCGATGCAAGACTTGAAGAGTCTAAGTTGTTGCGGAGAAGATTTAACATACTTCACCATATTTCTCACTCGAACAATTGAGTTATGATGCTTCATTAGCCCATCAGCAACTAATAACATTGATGTGGAGGACGACGCATTGCTAGATAAATTCTTGGGTTATTAGCTGAATTCCACCTAGAAGGTTATGACTCCAAGAAAATAAAAAGAATTGTTTAAATTACAATTTTACTTAAGTAATGTTTTGTAAAATAATTTATATTCTTTAATACTTTAAATACTTCCGCTACATTTTCTAAAATATTTTCAATAAAATGTTTTTTAAATAGACTTTTATTAAATAATGTTTTCTTATTATTCCACTGATTTATTCTGACATTAAATAAGTCTTTTAAAAGAAAGAAACCAAAAATTTTATTAAGAAATAAAGGGTTTTATAATGTGGGACATTTCAAATGGTATAAGAGCTATACCAGGTCTAACCCGACATTGATAACACAAGAACCATCGGGAAATGCTTCTCTAACTATATGTAAATTTATTGTGTTAATAGTTTACTTTAAATAGTAATCATTTAAATTACCTTGTAGTAAGAATAGGTAAATGACATTTTGTTAAATAAAAAAAAATTCTGATTAGAATTTAAAAATTTAAATAATTCTTAAATACAGGTTATTTGTGTAATTGTACTGTGTAAGCAAGTTCTGTCTAGGATACTGGTATTTAAGTGGACCGATGTGACCTACCAGTCTTTGGAACTTACTTGGAAAGGACAATCTATCTAAGGAGTTTGCTGAGGCATTCTATCTTGGGATTATCCTGATCAGTACTATCCACATATATGTTCAACACCCCTTATTACCAATTCTTAATATTTCAACCAAATATGTAGAATTATAGAAATGGCTAGAAGAGCAAGAACTAATGTACCCATGATTGATATAAGGAAAGATGCACCCATAGAACAAGAAAATATTGTTGGGCAATACCTTGTACAAGAAAACATGGCGTATCTAGGATGTGAAGGAAATCGTGACGATAGGGGGTGAGACGATCAACCGATTAAACGCTCTGGTGGAGTGTCTTATTGAATGAGATAACGGAAATGGAGGAAACAGTAACCACTAGGCAGTTGTTGTTCACGAGGAGGCAGGATGGGAGAAATTTAGATGTCTTAAACCTTCCAGCTTTGATGGCAACTTAACGGATATCACAGGGGCTGAAGAATGGATTCGGTCCCTTAGAGACATGTTCCTTTATGCAAGGATTCAGGTAGACGAAAAAATAACTTATGCTGCTTACTTGCTTATCCACGGTGCTCGATTTTAGTCAGATTCTATAAAAATGATGCATGATGTTCATGCCCTTACTTGGGAGAACTTCAAGGAACTGTTTTATAAAAAGTACTTTAGTCACACAATTCGGACCCAAAAGATGGAGGAATTTATAAGACTATGCCAAACTGGTACTATGACAGAATATATTAGGAAATTTGAGGCCTTGGCAAGATTCACTCTGGACCTTGTAAGTAAAAAGGAAAACAAGGTTCATCTTTTCGTAAAGGGGATTGAAAATGGAGATCTTTTTAGGGTGTTCGACTTACTAGTACCCGTGGTATTCCTTATGCCCAAGTTGTGGCCAAAGCGCTCGATGTTGAAGATATAAAGTCATTGATGGCCAAATAGCGAGAAATAAATCAAAGGCTTTGGAGAAGTAATTCGAATCAAAATCGCAGTGCTCCACTTGCAAATCGTGGATTAAGGAGACCAACAGAAGTTGAAATACAACTTGGGAAAGAAAAACGTTCTATGACTGAAGAATCTAACCAAACCAAACCATGTCCAAAATGCCACAAGAATTATTTTGGCCCATTCAAAGTCGGTTCCAAACTTTGCTACAAATATGGAAAGCCAGGTCATATTTCACAATTTTGTCCCACACTAGAAAAGCCTGAAGGAGTAACTCCATGAGTTTTCTCCTTATATGGGAATGAGGAGAAGGTTAATGAAGAAATGATAAATGAAAAAATAGAAAATGAGGAAATAGGAGTCAACGATGATGTACCAACTGTTGTGTTAGGTACTCATAACTTTTAATAAGTCCAACCTTTTGTAACACCATTATCCTTAAATCATTCAACAAAAACGTTTTTGTTTATCCTATCAGGTACTATTTCTATTAAGAGTATCAACACATACACCTTATTCGATTCAGGTGCTACTCACTCATTCATTACAACTGAATTTAGCACCAAAATAAATTGCCCTTCAAACCTTATGAGTTCTGCTCATAAAGTTCAATTACCCTTTGGCAATTATTTGATAGCTTCTGGTATTCTAAAGATTCCAGAGGTTGAGATTTGCAGCTACTTATTTCATGCCGATTTGATTATTAGGGATCTTAAAAGATACAAAATTATCCTAGGCATGGACTGGCTATCACAACATCAAGCTATTATCAATTGCGAAAAGAAAGAAGTGCGCTTTCACTCTCTTGATGGCAAATCACCTCTTTCGAGGAGGTAAGGACAAAAGGAAGTTTGCCATATTATTTGCAATCAAAGCTGTGAAACTATTGGAAAATGGTTGCGAAGGATTTCTAATTAATGTGTTGAACTCCACGACAAGCCCGAAAGCAAACTTAGAAAATGTTGCTGTGGTTTGAGAATTTTTTGGTGTCTTTCTTGATGATCTTCCAAGATTACCACTGTAACAACCCAACTATTTATTTTCTTTTAAAAATGCTTGAAATTCAAAACTTTTATAAAACGACTAAAATCTATATTAAAATATCTTATTATGAAATCAGAGTTCTTTTCTTATAACCGGACCGTTAAAATTCTTTTACTTTGACTCGTTACCAAAATCGTTATAAATAGTAGAAAACTATAGTTATAAAATCTTTTCTGAAAACATAGCGGAAGCGTAAATTCATTTTTCTTTAAAAATATAGCGAAAGCATAAATAGTTCATTTAAAGACAATTAATAAAGTGTTACTTTATATTTTACAAAACCAGCTCCTCTTTACATTCATTAGCCTAACTAGCCACAAGTCTCATCCTTGCAAATCCTTCATTAGTTGCTCCTAAATATGTTCGTCATTTTCTCTCGTACTTGTACCTACATCACAAGTCATAAAGTATGAGCCTAAGGCTTAGTAAGTGATAATACCTAATATGCTATGCTCATGATATGCCCTTTAAAAATCATTATGCAGTTTCTGTTCTCATCTTTTTCTTAGCTTTTACATTTTAATTATCATTATATTTCTATTTTTTGTTATAATCTCCAGTATAGCAGCAATGGCATAATCTGAAAGCTAGCCAACCATTGGCCGTTCTTTTCATCTTTTACCTCAAATATAGTAGTAATGACATAATCCAAAAGCCTGCTAATCATTGGCCATTATATCCTAGCAAAATCCAGGGACTGTCCTGGCATAATCCAGGGACTTTGTAAGCGATATGAGCAGCAATGGCATAATCCAAAAGCTAGCTAGCGGCAATGGCATAATTCAAAAGCCCGTTAGCGACCATGCCCACAAAGGACTTAAACGGCCTCACATCATATCGTTGCCTTTTTCTTTTCTTTACTTTACTTTTCGTTATTTATTAATTATTTTTCTTTACTTTTTATTTCTTATTATTCGTTTATTATTCATTTCAAAACCGTCCACAAAATCCATTTTCGTATTCTTTTGAAAATCATGATGCATGATGCTCGTGAATATATACAAGTTTTAACAGTTAATATGGAAACATAAATAAACATTCAACTTGCGATTCACAGAACGTGCTATAAAACTATAGACATGTTGAAAAAAAATAAACAATAAAATGTGCTATTAATACTATAGGCATGCTCTAAAACAGTAAACAACGAAACGTGCTATTAAAACTGTAGACATGCTTGGAAAGTGGTAAGCAACGAAGCATGCATATCCTATTCTTGCGATGTAGGACCCGAAGACCAAAGCACAAACGTATCACTTACCTCGATTGCTTAAGGCGTTAACACTTAATTGCTATATTTCTTCTTTTTAGTACCTTCACAATTAGAAACATTTATTCATTAATAAAATCAATTAATCTACTTATTAGTCTTAACGTCTTTTCTATTCTAATTCTTCGTTACTTAATAAAATTTCCTAAAGGAAACCGTTTTCTTAATTACTAATTAGCTTAATAATTAATCCCCACATTCATTTCCAATTATTATCATGCCTTTGTCCAATTAATGGCTCAAATCTAAACCAATAAAGTATAATACCAAAGCTGCAACTTAACAGGTTTATATCCAAACAAAATAACACTTCTATACTTATCACCGTCCATTGCCAGATTAACCGTTCCATTCACAGAATCAAGAAGCAGAAATCCAACAGAAGCATTAACTTATCATCAATACAATCAAGGCTAAATCCAATATATTCATGATTCACAAAACAATAAAGGCAGTAGCTAAACCAATTATCACTGGCATCCAACCCAAAGAGTTCATAGAACACGTAATCTGTAACGACCCGACTTTTTTTAACTTTTTAAAATGCGTTACATTTAAAACTTCTATAAAACTACTGAAATCACTTTTTAAAATAATATCAAAGTGCCTAAAGTCTGACCGTAAAAAACCTTTTGTTGTACTCGTTGTCAAAATCGTAAAGCTAAAGCGGAAGCAGTTATAAAATATTTTATGAAAATCTTTTATGAAAACATAGCGGAAGCGTGATTAATTTAACAAAGGAAACTAAACAATTTAATTACAAAACATTTTCTCTTTACTCTTTTTAGCCTGGCCAGCCACAGTTCTCGTGTGTGCAAATCCTTCATCCTCACTTCGTGATCTGTTCATCGTTTGTACCTACACCACAAGTAAAACGTGAGCCTAAAGGCCCAGTAAGAAATTGAGTTTATGCAATATGCTATGCCTCTCTTTAGTTCTCTTTCATTATGTTCGTTCGTTCATTCGTTCGTTCATTCCTTTATTTCCTTTCATTCGTTCATTTGTTCATTCATTCATTTGTTCCTTTATTTCCTTGCATTCATTCATTCGTTCCTTCCTTTCATTTCATTCATTCTTTTAACATTTTCCTCACACAATGCATGTCTTATAGGCTTCTATTAGCATGATGCATGATTGACGTAACAATACAATAATTGAATAGCGCATATAATTGAAGGGTAAAAATTGAAAGCGCATACCAGAGAACAATTATAATATCGAATAGTAAACAACAAATCATGAAGGAATAACAAAAATTAAACACACATAACAGAACGATTTACTATGAATCAAACAACAAATGACATGCTTATGAATTAAAACAATGAATAACATGCTTGAACTTACAGAACACAATAGTAAACGAACAACGATCGGAACATGCTATTAAACCGAATCATAAGTCAAACAAATAAAACATGCTTCACAAGAGTATGACAAAATAGACATGGATAACAACATGCTCAGATTAGTCATTTTTACCGTTATTATTTTAGTTAAGTTTGTTAATTAAACATGCTCATACAATTGTTATCCTAGTTAACTGCACATACTCAGATTAATGAAACTGTAACTTCTAGTTAACATTGAGATATTAAACAATGGAAGGGCAGAACGATATATGCATAGAATAATAGAAATGTCAATAACACAGAGAGATTTAAACTAGTTAACTCATTTTTCGAAGATTATCATCTAAACATTCATTAGGCATTCATCAATTCTCTTCTCTAAGCATTTCATTTCATCGTTTGTAGTAAAGTAATTTGCAGGAAAGTAACAAAGTGGGAAGATAACAGCCAAAGAATCAATTGCAGGAAATTAACAGTAAAGAAATCTATACAACTCATGCACACTACTTGTGGGTAGGGCTTAGACTGCCAAGACACACCCAAATCCTTACCCTAAATGACGAACTAAATCACAGACAACACTCTAGCAGCTCCAAACTCATAGAGCTCCGACAATCACCCACGTTAACTCACAGAACACGCACGATTCTATTGGTAGGAAGATCTCATGCTCAAAGGGGGAAAACTCTCTCGCTGGAATTCTCTCTCGCAGGTCTCTCCCTTTCGCTCGGAAGAAAAATGCTGGACCGAAATGGAGAAGGGATGACTTGAGTTGAAAGCCATACTTGGAGACAAATGTATGCCTAGGGGTAGAGAGGCATGGCGTCATGATGTGGGAAGGGAGTGCTCGGCGTGGGGAGGGCATCCCTCGATCGACTAAGTGGAAAATTAATGGCTACACGACAAATTTGCTTATTTTAAATCCCTAATTTTACCCAGGTCTGGGCTATTTCGGATGTGAAGACTCATCCTGGCCTCATCCGCATGTGTCCAAAACATACTATTCTTCAGGAAAAATTGGACATTCGGACGAAGGATGGCGTCCGCATGTAGCATTTGCATTTGTCCAAAAGTGTCCAGAAATCGGACAGATTCAAAACAACCACGTCCGCATGCATCCGCCTTTGTCTAGAGTCGTCCGAATTCACCATTCAGACGCAATATGCCATACACATTAAGCATTTGCATGTGTCCAAAATTGTCTAGGAATTGGACAGATTAAAAATCGTGGCGTCCGCATTCGTCCATATACATTCGGCCCTCATCCGAAAAGTCAGGCTAGAAGTAGGGGACGAATTAGGACACGAGGCTTCCGTCTTGCCTCGTCCCAAAGTGCAGGGACCGAATTCCATGCATTTGCGAACGACATATCTCATCCTCGTGTCGTCCACGTGCATCCGAATCTCCACAAATCCAGCTTTTCTTCATATTTTCCCACTTAACTTTTATCCTATAAATACACATCATAATTTAACACGTATCGATACACAATGTAATATCTTAATTTTCCTAAAACTTAATTACATTACGTACACATGAAAAATACCGACGTATTACATAATCAAATCAACAGAGCAGTTCATACATATAATTAGGCATCCAACAAATTGATTTAGAATATCAGTTCAACAATTCCTATGTCCAATAATACGTCTATAATAAATATCCTTAACATGCTTCAAACTAATTAACATAGAAGGAATTTGATTATCTAAAGGAGCTAGGAAGCTCAAGCTGAACTGGGAGAAAGCTCAAAGGCAGAGAGTTCTCACAGGACACTTCACGAATTCACACCCACTTCCACGTATCACTTGAAGAAAACACACGAACTCCCATGGATTCACAGAACACTCACTGTTTTTCTCCAGATGCTCACTTGTGAACTGGAAGCTGGAATGATGGAGAGCAGCAGGGAATGGCACTTAAAACATGGGGCTTACCTGGAAGGGATGGCTGCTTCACCAAACGGAGAGGGAGAGGCATGGTCCAGGTGTGGGGTATGTCCTCTCTATCGCCCGAGTGGGATTTAAATGATAAAACGACAAGAAAATGTATTATTTAAACCCTATTTTTTTCGTAATTTCGGGACTTTTCGGACAAGGGCATGCATCTTGGCCTCGTCTGCGATCGTCCAAATTTGTCAAATCCCACGTAGAGTTGCGTTTTCATACGAAGGAAGTCATCTTTGCCTTCATTTGCAATCGTCCAAAACTGTCCAGAAATTGGACAAATTCAAAGTTTCTTCTTCCGCCACTGTCCACATTCGTCCAAGCTCGTCCAAATTCTCGCGAAGGACGAATTTGGATGCGGAGTCCTCATCCTGCATCGTCCCAAAACTTAGGGATGACATACAATGTGGTTTTGGACGCGACTCCTTGTCCGTATGTGTCCAAAATCTCAATTACACATGATTTTCGCTGCGTTCGAAATCTCCCATTACACACTTTTTCATCAAAATTCCATATTTTACTTATCCCATAATATTTATGCTATATAAACATGTCATAATTTAACACGTACATTTATGCAACGTAACATATGAATTATTCCAACAATTAATTACACCTCGTACACGAAAAAAAATATTATCGGGGTATTACAACCACCTAATCGAGAGATTGAGTTCGTTATTGACTTACACCCGATTATAGAACCCATTTCTAAAAATCCGTACATAATGGCACCCGTGGAATTGCGAGAGTAAAAATGACTGTTGGAAGAATTGGTCAACAAGGGTTTTATCCGACCAAGCTTCTCTCCTTGGGGAGCTTCGGTACTGTTTGTTAAGAAGAAGGATGGATCCCTATGGATGTGTATTGACTATCGTGAACTCAATAATGTGACGATTAAGAACAAATATCCTTTACCCAGGATCAACGATTTATTTGATCAGTTACAAGGAACAAGCATATTTTCCAAGATTGATCTTTGTTTGGGATACTATCAGCTAAAAGTTGAACTAGAGGATATCCCTAAAACAGTTTTCCGAACAAGGTACAAACATTACAAATTTGTTGTGATGTCATTTGGATTAACCAATGCTCCAGTGGCATTCATGGATCTGTTGAATCAAATTTTCAAGGAGTATCTGGATAAGTTCGTCATTGTCTTTATTGATGACATCTTAATCTATTCATGCTCGAAGGAGGACCATCGGGAACATTTGAGAATTATTTTTTCTATATTGGCTAAGCATAGCCTATTTGCAAAATTCTCAATGAAGGGGATTTGATTTTTCTAAAAGTATCACCTCTGAAAGGAATTATGCGTTTTGGTAAGAAGGCAAAGCTAAGTCCCAGATATATTGGCCCCTTTATGATCACTAAAAGAATAGGAAATGTAGTTTATCAACTCTAATTGTCAGCCTCAATGGATGGCGTGCACAATGTGTTCCACATTTCAATGTTGAAGAAATGTCTGGGAGACCCAACTCTGATATTACCTCCTAATGATGTACAGATCCAGAAGAACCTCAGTTACGAAGAGAGACCAGTACAAATCTTAGACTCAAAAATAAAGAAGTTCAAAACAAGCAGATTCTATTAGTGAAAGTATTATGACATAATCATTCAACTGAAGAAGCTACATTGGAAAGGGAGGATGAGATGAAAGCCAAATGTCCTAAGTTATTCGATTAGCAAATTTCGAGGACGAAATTTATTTAAGGAGGAAGGATTGTAATATTCCAGATATTAATGGAATTAAACTCCCATTATATATGAATTTTGGAAGTTTTAGAATGATTTTTCCATTTGATATAATACCTCGATTTTTCGTAATGGAATTAAAAAAACATAATTAGCACATTAATTAAGTGTAAATTTGTATAAAAGAATATTTAGGTATTTACTAGAGATTTATAAAAATTATTAAAAGTTGTTGGAGTAAAAAATTTGGTTAATAATTGGTTTAAGATTAAATGAAAATTTAATTAATAAAAGAGAATATATATATATATATATATATATATATATATATATATATATATATATATATGAAGAAACGACAGCGTTTTAGAAAAGGAAACTCTGCCGCAAAACCATGCATTACCGGTCACATGAAAATTCCATGCGACCAGTCGATACCGACGGTCCAGTCGTGTGGATGCAGCCGGACCAACGCGTTGCCACCTAAAATGTTCCTGTTCCAAATTCTGCTGCACGTTTCTCCTGCGTTTGCCTGTTTCTTTTGTTGCTTGCTGAAGGGTTCTCTGCCTATAAATAGGCAGAGAATGGTGAAGGAAGAACACACCCTCCAGCGAGAAGAGAAGAGAGAGAGAGAGAGAGAGAGAGAGAGAGAGAG
>CM039482.1:24121849-24168206 GCA_022433065.1 Begonia loranthoides
GGGGGGGGGGGGGGAATTGCAAGGAAAGCGAAAGCGGTTTTTATGAGCGATTCGGGAGAAAATTATTGGAAGTAGCAATTAGTGGGGATAGTTCTTCAAGAGATAAGAAATAAGATGTTGTGTCTAGTGAAGGCCCTGCATCACAGGACTAATTTTGTTATCTTGCATTGTATACTTTGAAGTTTGTTATGAAATAATTGTTGTGAATTGTATGTTTTGAGGATTGCTATATGATAGTTAATCATATACTTCGAAGACTATTATGAAGTGGTTACTTTAAACTGTATATTTCAAGGACTGTTATGAAATAGATATGAACTTTCATTCATGCATCTTGATAAGGCTTATGAAAATAAGACAGAATCATGACACGATAGATAAAATAAATCAATAAACATAAATAAGTGTATGAGATTGTAGTGATACCCTTGATTGATGTATCTCCTTATTGGAGTAACGGTTAGACCACAAAACTGTATAAATGAATCCTCGACTGATGAATCTCATACATCTGGACTAGTAAGTGAAACTAAAATAAAGTGGAGATTGGTTCTTCTCTATGACGGCCTGCATAAACATAGCATGTGCATTGTATACATTCTATTTCTTGCTAAGTTTCGACTCATGGTATTATCCGTGATGTAGGTAATAAACTTAATGACATTGATGTGGAGGAGGATGCATTGCTAGATGAATTCTTGGGTTATTAGCTGGATTCCACCTGGAAGGTTATGACTCAAAGAAAATAAAAAGAATTGTTTAAATTATAGTTTTACTTAAGTAATGTTTTGTAAAATAATTTAATATTCTTTAATGCTTTTAATACTTCTACTACATTTTATAAAATGTTTTCAAAGAAATGTTTTATAAACAAACTTTTATTAAATAATGTTTTTATACTATTCCGTTGATTTACTTTGATATTAAATAAGTCTTTTAAAAGAAGGAAACTGAAAATTTTATTAAGAAATAAAGGGTTTTATAATGCGGGGCATTACACTATCGTAAAACACCTTTAGAAACTTGACAAATATCCGAATGTTACTCAAATCTGTAGAAGTAGGATGCCCTTCCTCCTCCATCGTCACTGTGTAAGTATTATCACATTCTCTCATCTTATCTAATGCTACATCATACTTTTCGGCATTATCTAGCATCAAATAAGTGGAGTTCCATCGAGTCGGTACATCAAGGGTAACATTGCCTTTAAATATAATCTTCCCATTGTCGATGTGAGACTTGAAGAGTCTAAGTCGTTGCGGAGAAGATTTAACATACTTCACCACATTTCTCACTTGAACAATTGAGTTGAGATACTCCTTTAGCCCATCAACAAATATCAAGTTTAGAATATGAGCAAAACATCGAATATGCATGTGCTCTCCATCTAAAACCAAACCATTCCAATTTCTCATAGTTCGCACTAAGTAAGAGATACCAACATCATCAGATGAGGCATTGTCAATGGTTATCATCAAAACTTTGTCAATCTCCCATCCAAGTAGACATTGCTCAATTGTGCTGCCATTTGTCTCTCCCTTATGGTCTTAAATCTCACAAAAGTTTAGTATCTTCTTTTACAACTTCCACTCATCATCAATTCAGTGTCCAGTCATCACCATATAGGACTTATTTTGTGTAGAAGTCAAAGTGTCCGTAGTCAAACACACTCGTTGACTTCTTCGCTTGAAGTATGCTTTCAACTACGTTTTTTCTTTCCAGTATATCTTCTTTATGTCTCTTCCAATAGTTCTACAGGAAGGCATAACAAACTCATTTTTGAAAACTTCAAGTAGTTCTTTAAAGCCTTCCCATTCAACCAATCTTATCGGCAACTCATCCTTGATTAACATTCTGGCTATATATTCTCTTGCAACCATCTGACTATATGTTGGCTTATTGGAGCATTCTCCAAATTTTTTTTTTTTTGAAACGGCAATTTGCTTTGATTATTATCAAGATCTAACACATGCTTTTTGCACGATTTTAAGTGCTTCCACAAACTAGAGGTGTCATTCTTTCTAGTATTCGCTGCAAGTATTTGCTGACAATACTTGCATTGTGCTTTACCATTTTCTGCATCATGACTTCCAATCTTAATATAATGCTCCCAAACATCAAAATTTTTGGTGTGTTTTTTAGAAACAGTTTGTGTCAATTCAGACACAGTGTTTCTATCCTGAAAAATCAAAGAGTCATGGGCGATTTTCTATTCGAAAATCTTCAACTGCAGATTTGAGTGCCAAAACGAGTGATTTTGGGCCCGATAAAGGTCGTTCACAGGTAAATCCTATGATTAACTGACGCAACGGGATGTAGGAAGAACAAAGGAAACATGTTCCAAGAGAAACCCTAATCTCGAAATTCTCAAAATAGGGACAGAGTCAAATGTAAAAAATAGGGACTTTTAGGCTCTAAGAAAGCATTGATTACGGAAAAAGTCTCTTCAACACACCGCTGAATACTCGCTAGTGAACAAAAATCTGCAATCTTAAATGTAAGAAATTGAAGTAGCCATTAAACACTAAAAATAGAGAGAGAAAGAGAGAGAGAGAGAGAGAGATGGAGTGCGGAGGTTGTTCCCAATTCCCATCATTGAAGTAAGACTATGGGCCTTTAGGGTTGCCTTCTGAATGAGAAAGATAAGAAAGAGCTCTGCCAAATTGTTGAGCGAACTGTGAGAAAGAGCTATGATATCTGAGAAAGTCTAAGAGAAGAGATTGAGCATGAGAGAGTAATGATTTGATGTGGGTTGATGTTTGTTCTGGAGTAATGAGGAAATACAAAAGGAAGTGGCTAAAGTTTTGAAGGTTTGTGAAGAAAAGTGATATGCAGATTGTAAGGAGAGTCCGTGGTATTTCAAGTGATATGCTTTGGAAAGATACAGACTATAAGGAGAGTCCGTGGTATTCTAAGTGATATGCTTTGGAAAAAAGTATGAAGCAGTGATGGTTTTTGAAGGGTTTGAGGAGAGTCTATGAAGGGTGTAGTTTTACAAAAAGGAAACCAAGAATTGTGAGGTCCTGATTCTGTGAGAAAACTATGAGAGTATTCTGGAGTTTTGAGAGAATGATTTGGTGATTATCACATGGGAAAAACTGTGAGGATGGAATCCTAGAATGGTGAAGGAAATGCAGGAGCTTCACTTTGAGTTTTACTAGTTTCATGAAGGACAATTTAGGTGTTAACTCATTAAAGCTAAGAACTCTAGGTAAGTGGTACTGCATGTGTTTTGTCCAAAAGGACCTACATCACGGGAATTAGGGGGTGTTTGTTTGATACTTGTTTACTAGATGTATAGGCTATGTAGTTAATTGGGCAAAGTACTGCTGATTGATGCATGCACTTATTATAGATATAGGTTTTGTTGTTATTTTGGAGATGTACCATTGATTGTTGCTTGAATGTTAATTGTATGTTTATTAGACCTAAGTTATGTTCCTTATTTTGGAAATTGTGCACACCTTAAGGTTACGATAACAGACATGATAGATAGAATTGCATGTTTGCACTCTTGTTCCTACGATACCGAATTAAACGTAATAAACAAGCTTATTGGGTGAGTTCAGAAACTGAAAAGGTTGCTCTCATCCAACGGGTGGGTGCGTTCAAAAACTAAAGAGGTTGCTCTCACCCCAAATTATAAATAACTCGTTTGGGGTAAGTTCAGAAACTGAAGAGTGTGCTTTTACTCAATGAGTGGGTAAGTTTGGAAACTGAAGAGGTTGCTCTTACTCAAAGATGGGTGAGTTAAAAAACTGAAGAGGTTACTCTCATCCAACGGGTGGGTGAGTTCAGAGACTGAAGAGGTTGCTTTCACCCCAAATTATAAATAACTCGCTTAGGAAAGTTCAGAAACTGAAGAGGTTACACTTATCCAATGAGTGGGTGGGTTTGAAAAATAAAGAGGTTGCTCTCACACCAAATTGTAGATAACTCGTTTGGGTGAGTTCAGAAACTGAAAAGGTTGCTCTTACTTAAAAAGATAATTAAAGGAAATAAAAGACAGATAAACAAAACAGGAAACTGTATGTATTTGAATAGGATTGCATGAGCACATTTTACTTTTATATCACTTATTGAGCGTTAGAGTCATAGTCAGGTCCTGTGATGTAGGTATGCATGGATTGGAGGATTGATGTAGTTGGTAAGGCATTTGTATGTTGCGGGCTTGGTGGCTAATTAGGATAAAAGGTTTAAGAAGAAATGTAATGATTGATTATAACATTTTCAGGAATGTGAGCCTTTGTTATACTATTTCATTTTATTAAGAAGGTTTTCAAATTGTGTTTAATTCTTTTGGTATTGTAAATACAAGTATTCCGTTGTTGTAAATGTTTTAAAGTTTTATAGTACGACATGTTTTAAGTAATAAATGGTTTAACAAAAAAGAAGTTTATTTATGCACTTCTTATTTAAGCTAGTTTTCAAATGAAAAGTCTTCTGCTGTGATTTTAAAAGAAAAAATTTTCAAAATCATGAGTTTTAAATTGTAAGAATAATCGGGATGTTACAAATCCTAGTCTCATGATGTAGGCCTCCACTGGCCAACCATATGCACTATTTCTTACTATTCTAATAAAGCAGTAAACAATCAGCATACAAATCCTAACTCTTGCGATGTATGGCCCCAAAGACCAAAGCACATACAATATCTAACTTACTTGGCTTCCATAATGCATTCCAACACTTAACGTTTCCCCCTTTTTAATACCTTCAAAATAATTAAACATATACTCATCAATAGTTAGTACAACCATCCAAAATCACAGACCTATATACCCTGTGTAACGACCCTGTTTTTCTTAACTTGAAAATAGCGTGAAATTTAAAAATTTTATAAAACAAGTGAAATCTTTATTCAAAGCTTTTTAAGTTAACATCAGAGTACTTTCCTTAAAACCTTTTACTTAAAACTTGTTACTTAAGTCTTTATTAACAGCGAAAAACTTTATTTATAAAAGTCATTTTTCTTAATTTACAGTGGAAGACTTTAAATTATTTCATAGCATAAGCATAAATCATTCATTTAAAGAATAACAAATGTTTACATTATATTTGCAAAATTCTTTTCTTTTTAATACCATTAGCCTAGCCAGCCACAAAACTCGTCCTGTGTAAATCCTTCATCAGCTGCTCCTTAATCTGTTTGTCATTTTCTTTTGTGATAAACTATGAGTCTAATGTTCAGTAAATGATAGAACTTAAATGCTCGATGCACATGCTATGCCACTTTAAAAACGTATGCAGTATCTCATTTTAGTTTTCTTTCTTTTATCCTTTATCTTTTTACACTTTCGTACTTTGTTTTTGTTTCTATTTCCATTCCCGTTTCTGTATCTGTTTCAGTATCTGTGATCGTACGCGTGTCCGTATTAGTTGCCATGTCTGTTTCTGTATCCGTATCTGTATCCATTTCCATTTCTAGAAACTCGTTTCAGTATCCGCTTCCGTTTCTGTTTCTGTATCCATATATGTATCTGTTTCTCTTTTCATATTCATTTCTTTACTTGTCTTTTCTTTTCTTTTCTTTTCTTTTGTCCTTGTGTCGGGCTTGACCTACCGGACCACAGAAACCTTTATCTTTTCTTGTATCTTTTTTTCATGTGCCGGGCTTGACCTACCAAACAACGAGGACCTTTATCTTTTATTACTTGAGTTGTCTGGCATTACTTATCCAGAGTAACCCTTTTTCATTATCTTTCTTAATCGTTCATTCATACTTTTTTTCATTTTCTTTTCCTTTTCAAAACCATGCATGAAAACCATTTTCGTATTTTTTTTAAAACTATGATGCATGATGCTCATGAACGCATACAATTTCTAATAAGTAAATAAGAGAATATAAATAAACACCCAACATGCAATTCACAAAACATGCTCGTAAAATGATAGACATGCTATAAAACAATAGACGTGCTATTAAAAGCTGTAGACATGCTTTTAATACTGTAGACATGATCGTAAGGCTGTAGACGTGCTATTAAAACAGTAGACATGCTTTAAAGTGGTAGACATGCTCAATATTTAATAAAGTAGTAAGCAGTCAAACGTGCATATCCTATTCTTGCGATGTGGGGACCTAAGGAGCAAAACACACACATATCACTTACCTCGTTTCCTTAAAGTGCTCAATGCTTAATCATTATCCTTTTCTTCTTTCGTTAGCATCTGAGAAGGTCGAGAGAAAACTCTCCTCCCCTTCAACTTCTGTTTATTCCTTTTATTCTTTCTCTGCTTCACCTCAAGAACACCCGACCTCAAGAACACCTGAGAGGAGGCTCACTGTCTCCGAAACCTCTACCTCACTTCTTCTTTTTCTTCTCTTCCCCCTCTCTTCCGGTTTCATAGAGAGCTCCACTCTCAGCTTCTCCCCTTCTGTTCTATCCATTTTCATCCTTCAGAGAAGTCCTATATAAGCTCTCCATAATCTCCGCACAATCTCACCTAACGCCCGTTAGGAATTGCCACCTGTAAAGAGAGTTAATGTGGGGGACTTATAATCTTAACCACTTGGGGTCCCCAATTCCACACGAGCAGGAGAAAATAGAACCGGGTTCACACCCCACGGGACCGGTTGCCAACCCGACAGCATCTACAGTCGCCCACTACCCTTGCCATTCCTTCCCGTCAGTTGTTGCCTCATCGCTGTTGGCATTCCTTCCCTGCCAATCACAGCCAGCCATCTGAAATCGACAAAGCACCAATCAATTGCAACTTACCTCAATTTGGCACTGCATCGATCCATCACACAGAACCCTCGCCCCAAAATCGTCCTGAGACATCAGCTACCCCGAGCCCTAGCCACGCGGTTCATTGTCCCCCGTGCCATCTCCAGCAACTCGTTCATTCACCGGACCGGTTTCGCGTCGCATCCCCTACCGCCTCTCCTCTCTCGTCCCTCTCGCTCACTCACTCTTGATCTCTCTTCACTTCTCTCTCTCTCTCTCTCTCTCTCTCTCTCTCTCTCGGGTTCTCCTTCTCTCAATCTCCTAATTCTTCTTCTGCAGAATACATTGGCCTGATTTGTCCCCTTACATTTCTTCAGAAAATTATGAGCCACTATAATCTCCAAACCAAGTTGAACTAACGTGACCCAAACCGGTTCACCTCTCACAAATTTCATTCAATTTTTCTTTTAAATTTTTAATTCCAACTAATCCCCTTTCTTTTATTTTTCACAAATCCTCACCTTCATTTAATTAAATTATATTCAACCCAATTTCAATTCCCGATTTACTTTGAATATTGCTTGATGATAATTATCGATCCAATTTAATTTATTTGATTCGATTTTCCAAAATAATTTTTCCATCAAATAAATCCTCAATAATTATGCAATTACCCCCAATTAAATTTCTCATCATATAAATCCTCAATAGTCCAATTATGCCCAATTAATTTTTACTTAATTCTATTACAAAAAATCGGGGTATTAACCCTGCACATTAAAACTTTCATTCAACAAAACTCATCACAACATCAAATCTCCTACTTCTTATTTTTTTAATCTACCTTAAATAACATGCTCATACAATTGTACAATATACTGAAGCTTCATGGTACACAATTTATCATAGCATAAAAATTCAGTGGTCACAATATATATATATATATATACAAACATTAATTTCCCATTTTATTTTCCTCATACATCCCCAACATGCATCCAAAATGGGGGACTAAATCTCATCACCATTAGCAGACTCCATATTTTAAAACTGTAACACAGAGAATAGATTTCCAAAACCTAAACCCACTTCTTCAACGTTGACAATAACAGACTCCAAACTGAGCATCAATACAAAGAGCATACATCCAACATATTCTTCACTACTATATCTTCCACAACCAACAATAGAGCATATTTATCAGGGTGTATTTATCCACTTCATGCCACTCACAAATAGCTTAACCAATGGCCACAGAGAGCCCAACCAAACAACTTAGAGAGCATAACCACTTAAAGTCCACAAAGGCATAAAGAAGGACTCCATTACCTGAAGGCAGAAGCGGACCCGAGAGCCTAGTGCTACACCTCTCCTTCTTCCTCTCTCTCTCTGATTCTATTTCTTCTCACTGCTTCTCACGACCAACACTCTCTCTTTTAGCAAGTCCTCTCTTCCTCTTTTCCTTCACTGCCTCTCTTTTCTCCTCTATTTCTAGAAACCCTGTCTCTTTCTCACTTGCTTTATGTCTCTCTCTCAACTCTCTAGAGAGAGTTTCTCTTTAATGTCTTCCCACGGCTTCCATTTCTCCAAAGAGATGAAGCTTCCTTTATAAGCTCATAAATTTATCCACAGCTGCCACATGTAAAGGATGAAGATGTGGAGTAATCCCAAACGAAGCCGTGCATGGAGATCCCCAATTATCGTCTCGGGAGAAGCTACAGGAGAAACTTGATTTTTGCAAAAATTAGTCACACCCGTCGACATGCACAGTCGACCAGTATGTCGCTCGGTCTCATGGATTTTGCACCCGCTGCACTGGACGTCGCCGTTTTGTCTATTTCTTTCCTCTTCTTCTTTTTATTCTTTTTATTATATTTCAAATCAATTAATCCCTTTTTTTATTTAATTACTTCCTTAAATTTATAAATCCTAACTTCCCTTTAATTAATATTAAATATATATTTATGTGTCAAATATACGTTTTGTATATTAATCGACCCAAATTCCAATTCCAGACTTATTCCGAATGTTGCTTGATAATAATTGTCGGTCCAATTTAAATTCCTCAATTCCATTTTATAAATTAATTTTCATCAAATATAATTATCCAAATAATCTCATTACACCCAATTAATTTCTCAATTATCCTGACTTAATTTTGTTATGGGAAGTCGGGGTATTACAATTAGGCTTATAGATTATGTTTTGTGATATAGGTAAGCATGGTAACAAAGAAATGAGCAACTAATAGAGGATTTATGAGTTGTGGATTTTGTGCTGGCTGGACTAAACGGGAAAGGCAATGTATTTATAAAATGTGTATGAAATGTATTTGTAAAATGTTCATGTACATGGTCTTTAATGTATGACATGATTTGCAAAGTTTAAATTCAATTGATGACATGTTTTGTAAAAGTATGAGAAATTAAAGAAGGAAATTTTATTTAAGGTATTCCATTTTATTTATTCTCAAATTTTTTATTAAGAAAAGTCTTTCGCTACTTGTTTTATAAAAGAAAAAAGTGTTCTAATCTCAACATTTTAAGTAAAGGAAAAACGGGGCATTACAAAAACTGTAAGAAAACTTGCATTCTCTTGTCGATTCCCTCCCTGAATTGGCTTAAAACCCTGTACAAACACTAAATCTACAACAAAAACACAGAAACAACCAAAGTATTTGAGTTTCAAAGCTCAAATCCGATATCGATACAAATGAGAAAACTCAAATAGAAAAGACGGAGTTAGAAATTGACTTACTCGTGAAGTTCCTTCACAAAAGATGGAGATCAGGATGCCACGAACATGATCCTAGCTTCAAAAATCCTCCACTCAGATTATCATCCCTCTCTCTCTCTCTCTCTTCTCCCCCTTCACATGGCATCTCTAGAAAAGAAGAAGGCGAACTTTTTTTTAAGAAAAAAAATGAATAAATTTTAATTATTTTATTTAATATAAATTAATATATTATAAATATTAAATAAAATCCTTAAATCCTAACCCGACAAAACCTGATAAAAATTGGAACTCAAACCCAACAACACAAATTTAGTGGACATAATTTCATAGCTTTGGGCTACAGGGGAACACAGACAACACCAGTTGACCATTGACTGGATCTTCATATGGCTGAAGACCCATGATACGTGGCAAAGTCATGCTCAACACAAAACATATTGACTTAGACAGGAGTAAAAAATTTACTCATAAAAATATAAAATCTAAAAATTACAGATTTTATACCGACACTCCCGTAATACTCATTGTTCCTCGCTGATCGTTGGTCCAAACAATGACATTCTATGTTGTACTTATATGCTGTGGATGCGCTACCGCCTGTCACTCATTTGCAGCGTACTTCCATCTGAACGATGGCATTTTACTTTTTTTCCTTTTCGCCACAGACGCAATCCTTTTTGCAAGTTCTCGCTCTCAACATATTTTGATTCAAACATCAATGTTTTACTCATTTTTCCTATCCGTCATGGACATGTTCCTTTCCACAGATCCTTATCCTTAGCAGATTCTTTACCTAAACAATGACATTCTATGCAATCCACTTATCTACCGAGGCCATGTTCCCTTTTTAGCGGATACTTTGTCCAAATAATGATGTTTCATGCATTCCACCTATCCACTATACACACGTTCCTTTCTATGGATTCCTCTTTAGTGGATTCTTCATCCAAATGACGACGTTTCAAGCATTCTATTTATGCGCCACAGACACTTTCCTTACTACGGATTCCCTTTTTAGTGATTCTTTATCCAAACAACAACGTTTCAAACATTCTACTTATCTGTCGTGGACACGTTCCTTTCCACGAATTCCCCTTTTTAGTGGACACTTCATCTGAATGATGGTGTTTCATGCATTTCATTTATTTGCCACAAATGTGTTCCTTTCCGCAAATGCATCCCTTTTTGTGGGCAGTTCTTTTCCAAAATTCATTGTTCACCGCGGCACAATATCCTTACGATATGACATAGGCCATTGTACAAAAACCTCCCCTTCCACGGACACATCCCCTTCCACGAACATATTACTTTCTATAGATGAGTTTTATACCCTTCTTTACTGACGTTGATCCTTATTGCAAGAATTCTCCTAACTACACAACCTTCTATCTCTCTTACTGCACAAATTTCCACTGTTACAAAAATATAACATAAAAAATAGAACCAGATTCCTTATTTTCTATGAATATCCACCAAATAAAATATTTTTCACCATTATTTTAATCAAAACATATTACAAAATAACTTCAACTATTATCTCAATCCAAACCGACCATAAAATGCCAAGTTATCCACTAGGTAACCAATATACTTCATTGCATTGCATAAACATATTTAAAATATTTATATATTTATTTTAGGAAAATCCTGGTCACTACACTAACTCTCCATTTTCGTCTTCTAGCTTCTCGACTCGTTGTTGTTCCAGTGTTCCCTCTAATTCTCTCACTATGTACATTTTGTTCACTACCCTTTTATGATTCTACTTCTAGTTGTCTATTGGTTTTTATGCGATGGTTTAATTTTTACTTTACGTCTTTGCTTTTAAACTTGAAATTAAATAACCATTTTCACTCTTTTCATTGGATTGCAAGAGTTTAATTTAGAGCATTTATTCTTTGCAATTTTGTAGTTGGCTAGAAACAATTTTTAGTTTTTCTCCCTGAATTGACTAGAAATGGTTTGTATTTTTCTCCATAATCAGTCTGTATATTTTAAAATGGTGTTAGAGTGTTTGTTTTGGTGATAAAAGGAGAAGATCACTAATTGATAGCTTTTTGAAATTTTTGTATTTTTCTCACTTCTTTTCTCAAATGAGCACAATACAATATTTATAAACTCAGATAAGACTCTTAAAATTCGCACAACTATTAAAGCAATAAATATATTTAAGACAGAATACAAAACATCAGAACAATTTATGATCATTGGTTACTAAAAGCGTCATAACTTCTTCTAGAGAACTCCAAACGACTTGAAATTTAAACCATTAGAACATAGACATCTGGGCCATTAAAATCCATAGGTCATATGTTTAATGTGGTTTCTCTTTCACCCTTTAAATTCTCCTTGAAAAACTCCCCAAAATGCTGACCATTTGAGTTTAATTCTCAACAAATTCCTCCGTTAAACTCAAATATTTCTGATCCTTCTTTCTAATCATCTTCTTGAGGTTTTCAAATAGCACTATTTGTAACAGCTTTGTAAAAATTTCTGCCACTTGGTCACGACTTGCAACGTGAATCATTCGCACTTTTCCTTTCTTAACATGTTCTCTAATAAAAGGAAAATGAACATCTATATGCTTACTCCTCTCATGATGAATTGGATGCTTTGCCAATCCAATTGTCGATTTGTTGTCGACTCGTATTTCAGTTGCCTCATGTTGTTTGAGATTTAACTCATGTAGTAAATTTCTTAGCCAAATTGCTTGGCGCACACACCAAGATGTAGCCACATACCCTACCTCGCATGTCAACAAAGTCATGATCGACTGCTTTTTCAAAAGCCATGTGAATGTTGTGTCTCCCATATAGAACACGTATCCCGCTATACTTTTCTGGTCATCTACATCTCTGCACCAATCACCATCAGACTAACCAACCATCTTGTATCCATTCGTCTTTGTGTAGAGTTAGCCGAGTGACTCAATTCCTCGAATGTATCAAAGAATTCTCTAAATAGCTTTTAGGTGTGAGTGTTTTGAATCCTCCATGTATTGACTCATTATGTCAACACTATATGCAATGTCCGGCCATATGCATGTGAGATACCGCAGACTCCCAACCAAACTACGGTAGTCACTTGCATTTAATTGATCTCATCCCTCAAATTTAGAGAGTTTCATACTGAGCTCCATTGGTGTTGCTACCGGCTTGCAATCTTCCATCTTGCTCTTCTTCAGAATGTCCTTCGCATATGCTTCTTGTGACACAAGAATTTCGAATTTTCTTTGTCTAATCTCAAGACCAAAAAAGTACTTCATCAATCCTAAGTCCGTCATTTCAAATTCTTGCGTCATAGCTTCTTTGAAATCTTCTATCATATTCTCATTATTCCCCATGAAGATAAGATCATCAACATAAAGAGCAACCAACAACAAGTTCTCTTCTTCTTTCTTCACATATAATGCATGTTCATAGGGACATTGTATGAATCCGTTCTTCTTGAAGTAGGTATCGATTCAGGTGTTCCATGCTTGAGGTGCTTATTTTAGCCCATATAGCGCCTTCTTTAACTTTCAAGACTTTGTTTTCCTTTCCAACTTTCATGAATCCGGGAAGTTGCTCAACATAGACTTCTTCTTCAAGCACCCTATTTAGAAATGCAGTCTTCATGTCCATTTGATAGATTGGCCACTTAAATTGTGCTACTTGAGATATAAGAACTCGAATTATCTCTATTCTTGCAACCGGGGCAAAAACTTCATCATAGTCGATCCCCTCTTTTTTGTCTATAGCCTTTCGCAACTAGGCGTGCTTTGTATATTTCAATCTCTCCTTTAGCCTTCATCTTTTTCTTGTACACCCATTTTACTCCTATGGGTCGACATCCTTCTAGTAACTCCACCAAGTCCCACGTTTCATTTCTTTCAATTGCCTTTATCTCTTCATCCATCGCGGCTTTCCACCTCTTGTCTCTCATGGCCTCCTCAAAGGCAATATTCTTCGCGTCTGCTAATAAGCAAACTAAATGCACTTCGTTCGTCGAGTCGTATGGATCTTGTAGACTCCGCATCCTTGGTTGTCTCAACTCTCCTTCGTCGTTGGATGCTTGAGAGATTGTCAGTGTGATTATTGGTGTAGCGTCCATCAGCGTATAACGGACGTCCGTTATATGTTAAAAATTGTATTTTAACCTAAAACGAATGACTCTTAAAAAATCGTCGTTTTACAGTCAGAAAGTTCAAAATTTTTGAATCTTCGACTCTGAAATTCATTTTTATGGAAGAACTTACATCGATTTTAAAAATTAGCGCCGACGAACAAGATCGAGATTGAGGGAAAATTTTTTCAAATTAACTGAGGAGTTAAGTTTGACGGATTAGACGGAAAAAGTTGACTGCGAGGTTGACGGTGTTAATTTTTCATAGTTTAGGGTTTTAGTTGTTAAAAAAATTCTCAAGGGTTTGACTTGTCATTGACCTTGACCTAGAGGGTCTGTGGTGTTAATTTCTCGAAAAAATATTATATAGTCTTCGCCTTCTTGAATCTGTCACTATCAACAATGATAGTCAATCCAATTTGAGATAAAATGTAATTATAGTTGGTGTCACATCGACGTATCATGTGCGCCCTGGTGCTTCCCTCTCGGCAACGAACACAGCAACATCAAGTATTTTGTGTTGCGCTCATCAACTTAGTCTTCAACATTGCAATGATGAATAACATAGCGTCGAAGTCGAAGCCACCATACATTTTCTTTATATGCAAAATTAACCTACGGATCAAATCCGTGATAAATTTATATCAACTAATCCATCATGTCCCAAATCATGATCCAATATAAAAAAAAATACATAATTTAATGATTACCTAAGACAAATTAGGTTTACAATGATAGAAGAAAATGCATAATTAAAAAAAAATGAAAAATCAACCACTAAAATTAGAATTATTACTTCAATCGTGCATTTTTCTTACATTCAATGCATATCATTGAAAAATGCATATCATTTAAAAAATGCATTCCTACTCTTAATGCACTCGTAACAATTGACACTAAATCCCAATATAAAAATATTAGAGCATGAAATTGAAACCTTGATACCAATTGTTCAATTTTAGGATTCGCGCATAGCGGAAATCACCATATTCGTATTGGTAGTATGCGTGAGTTTGACATATATCTTAAAAAAAATTTAAAAAAAACACAAAAACTAAAGGAAATAATCAATTCTAACAATAATCATATTTACATAAAAATAAGTGTTAGCTTAAGTGACATTAAACTTAATTGTTTTCATGATCTATGAATTAATTATATCTATAAGTTACTTGTAAATTGAATATGAATATTATTTAGTATATATCATTAATTTTCATTGGATATGCCCTCTCATCAGTGTATTTAAATATACTAACATGTTTTGTTTAAGTCCATATAGTTAATGGTTTTAGAGTTGGAATTTACAAAATTTTAATGAGCAAAACACGAGGAGCGGTTGACCAGAGACGAAAGGCGATCAACATAAAATATTGTAGTTTGCTCAAGTATCCTAAACCGCTGAAGGAATCGACCAGGGTAGATGGCGGTTGACCAAAAATCTTATAGAGAGCAAACCATGTTTTTCAGTACATTGGAGTGATTGACCAAGGTGAAGAAAGTTGTCGACTAGAAAATGGACAGAGCCGAATTGTTTTCCTGACATACGTTGAAGCAATCCACTTGAGATGACATAGGTTAACCGATGCAGTAGACCTAAGCAAAGAGTGGTCGACCAAATGCATAAGGGTAACATTGAATGGTAAGGAAGTGGTCGACTAGTTTAGTTGGTTGGTCAACCGCTCAACAGTTTTGCTGAAAAATTATAAATAGAAGCACTTGCAAAGTGGAACAGAAAAAAAAGGAGAGAAATCATACAGAAGTATTGCCAATTTTACATCCGATATTTCTCTCATCGATTGAGTGTTTAGTCCAACTCTTTTTTTTTTTCTAATTTGAGATTTAAACACTTGTGACAGTTAGACATTTATATTGTACTTCAACTTCTACGTTTCCTATTTCGTCTTGTAAGGAGATGATTGAAGGGTGTGATGCCCTACACCAATCAATTGTAAAGGTTTGATTGACAACTGAAAGATCAATCGGTAATAACCGAGGAGGTTACTGGGTAAATGAATTTTCAAGGGGGAGCCTTAAAGTATGGACGTAGGAAGGTTGGCTGAATCATATTAACAAATAGTTTGCATATCTTATCCTTTACTCTTTTCTGTTTATGTTTGTTTTGTTTGCATATTGATAATATAATATTTGGTAAAAAGAAAATATAATATTCACACAAAAAAGTTAAATAGTCTAATTCACCCCACACTCAAGGTCTATCATGATCATTTCAATATGATCATGTATCCTACTTTACTTTAGGAAAATTTATCCAATCTAATCTTATGACTTAAGCATCAACCCTTTAATACTATGATTTTCTCTATCTATTCTCATCATCTCGAACAACACGAGTGTGCATGAATGTACAATGAAGAACACAACCAATATTTAATAAAATATCATATTCTTATAGATGAGATAATTTTTATTTTAATTTAGAAAAAAAATTTCTAAAAAGGAGGTGGAAAAATCTTTTCACACTTATCTATTTTTCCTAATAAAATAGATAATATGTAACAACCCGACTATTATAACATTATTTTATACTTTTTTTTTTAATTTGGTTATACCTATTAATTAAGTTCACTCTAATTTGATAACAATGAGCAAAAGCCTTAATATTATTATCCTAATCCATTCATATACAAACTATGATAAAACCTCTCGTGTCAAAATTCATTTATCTTCACATAACACCCACAGGTCAAAATCGTGATACATCAACAAGCGCTCATCCATAGAAATGCTCCATCATCTGCTAGTGCTCGCTACTATTCTTCATGTATATCACAAGATTCAAACTATTAGTCTATTTTTCAGTAGATAATGCTTAATGATATGTCATGCAATAAGCGTTTTCATAAAACCATGTAGTTTGAATCTTTCTTTTTCTTTCACTTTACAATCTAATCATTCAGGGTATCAGTCTAGGGGAGTAGACACGACTATGAGACACACACCACTTATGTCTCGTGAACTTTGGCGAGGCAATCTCAGTTGTCACAAGAACTTTGTATGCAACCACCTAGTGAACTTCAATAAGGCGCTGCATTACCAGACTAACAAACTTATCCCAATTGATCCAACCTCATACAAGATAGTCTTTCTTCAAACTCCACCCATACAATAATTCATTACATATATTCAATTCATTACTTAGTCATGGGTGTTGTTGAGAGCTTGTTGTTCGAAGCTCTAGCATGGAGACAAAGCTCGCGATGGAGAGACGAGCTACAAAAGGATTCTTCCATGGCCAGATGATTTGCTTCATTTTTATGGAGCTCAAGGTAAGTAATGCTGCATGTTTTTGGCCTCTCGGCCTACAATGTAGGGTGCTAGGAGGTTTAGCTTCGATTTTGTTAGTGTTTTTACATAATGATTTTCGAGGATATGTAGTTGTTTGTGTGTTCATTTTTATGCTTACAATTTTATTGATGAGACTAGAGGATTGTTGTAACACCCCATTTATTTAAATTTTTTTTTTTAAATTCATGATATGAAAATTTTTGTTTAATTTATTCTAACTCGTGTGTCAAAATAATTTAATTCAACTGAAAACATATCAGAGCTTAATAAGCGGAATTAGGAACTGAAATTTTCAAAACATAGTTTAGGATTTCCAACGAGAGTCTGGGATTACAAAATGTGTTCCATATTCAAAATAAGATAATTAATTAAAAACACCTAGCACTATTTTCGTAAGCCATCAGCATTAGGTCAATTCAGCTGATAACCCAAGGGATCGTCCTGAAATATCTCTCCTTCGACTTGTACGTCACAATCATCGTTACCTACATCACAGGAAAAACAATGAGTCTAACGCTCAGCAAGGATCAGAATGAATGCAATGCTCATTATATGCATGCCTTATGCTAATGCAATTCGGAAAAGAACCTATCATTTCCATTATCTAGAGAGAATGGATACATCCTATGGTCATATAGTTATCTGTCAACCCTACATGGGGATACATCCTATGGCTTCACTATCATGACCGTCACCACTCACTTTTGTTTGGAGGCGTTAGGGATTTCAGTACAAGAGAAATGGTGAACCCTAGAGCCCATGTGGTTAACCATCACCCCGATAAGGGATACATCCTATGGTGTCCCCACCAATGGACAGTTGCTATAACTCCCAAAGCCCTATACGCCTATTTACGTTTATTATGCATGTCATGTCAACAAATTTATAAGTCCTAAGTATGATGCATGAGTATACAATGTACAACAATAACCAACATAGAGCATAAGGTATTTACAATAACATTATAACTGCTTTTAGTGGAATTAAAACAATCCATGCACAATCTCTAGCATTTATCAACAATGACAAGGCATGAGGTATTATAATCTTGAAGCAATAAAATAATAATTAATCATTGAGCTAAACGAGGATAATTTATATACTAACAATGAGCCACCCACTACGTACATTCATAGGGAGGGGATTATGATTTTTAACATTCACAGCAGCACTCATAACTAAAAATTTATGCATATTTTTATGCCTCTTTATTAAACAGTGGTTCTCCATCCAAATGCACATATTAGTATTCGGACTTGTCAAAACTTCTCAAATTGCAGAGACTAGAACCACTTACAGTAGACAATCTAATTCCAAAATTGACCAAGTAGTGTTTCATAATTTGCCAAAGAGAAGCAAACAAATATCAGTAGGAAAATCTCTTAGGAAAATCTCTTCTGAAATGACAGTAAAAATTTCTGACTGCGTAACCATATATCCTTTAAGTACTTGAGTAATCCATAAGGTAATTTCATAACAGGTACGTTCACAATGTAAGTAAACCAAATCCTTCAAACCAACAAGAATAATATCAGTTAACAGTCCTCAGCTAAATCTTGGATGTTCATGTTATACGTATCATTTCCTATCAGACCATATCCAATAATTTCGCACCAGGAAGACATATACTCGCAGTATTGCACACTATATTGATGTGGATATGTTTATGTTGCATTATGATGCATGTCCACACATGAGTCTGCATTAAGAAAGATAAAAAAAATAATGATGAAATGTATGTAAATGGGTAGTGAGAGCAGATTGTTCCGAAAGGGAAACCTAGGGGTGAATAAACTTGTAGTTTGCCTCTGTTTGATGACGGGGCAGATCGGTAGATGCAAGTCGTTGAGCATAGATGTGCACAGCAACTGACGGAGGACTCGATAGATGTTGTGTCTATCGCCCCAAGGTTATGACGATACTTTGTACCTATTAGTTTGCCCGAGTTTGATGATGGGGCAGATACGATAGATGTCGGTAGATGTGCATAGATGTGCGCAGTAGTTAATAGAGGACTTAGTGGATGACGTATCTATAGTTCCAAAGTTTAGCCTACTCATACTCGATGAAAGTGAAAGCCAAGAAAGAAAGAAGGAAGATGAAAGGATGTTACGAAATGTCAAGTTCATGATCTCATGCATTACTTGCTAAGTTTTAGACTTATAGATTAATCTTGCATTGTAGGTGTGGATATTACGATGAAATGGCAAATGCGAAGTTCACTTTGAGGAAGCTCGCCATGATGAAGACTTGGAGGTTGCTGAGTCTATTCGACCCTGAGTTAAGGGGTTTTCAATAAAAAAATTTTTAAGGGATTTTATATCATACATGAAGTGGTTTCAATTTGTTTGGTACTCTGGTTCTTTGTTTAAGTAGTGGATTTCTCTAATTATTGTAAAAGAGTTAAACTTGGTTTCTGGTAAGAAATGTATTTTAATTGATAAAATTTTCCGTTGTAAAGATGTTTGAAATGTATGATTTAATTTTAAATGGTGATTTTTAATAAAAATTAAAAAAAAAAACTACAAGGATTTACTACGAAATTAAGGTTTATAAAAAAAAGGGGGGGCGATACAATATGAATATGCAATAGAAGAACATGTAAATTATTTTACTAAAACGAGAAGTCAATAAACAATACTATGTATTTTTATTTTATAGCATAACAAGTGTAAACGTATACCTAATAACTTTTTGTTTCATTTTTTTATTTAATCAATACCCATCATTCAAAAGATGAAAAACCATTCTTGAAAATCATATAATAATGCAACATTTATTTCAACAATCCACAACAAACAATATAGCTCCCAATAAGAATCCATTCATCTAACTATTTCCAATATCACATAAAACATAACATGTCAACAACTAATATTACCCTAGCATCTTGTTAAGTAGGCTAACAAGCCAAAAACATGTATCCATTAGTCTTATGTATTTCTTACAGCAACCTATATAACACTCTCGGTTGAGAAACATAAAACATATCAATTATAATCATTATCATTTAACCATATACACATATTTTAAAACGTTCATAACTCTTAGTGTACATATTTAAATAAAGTGATTCTAGAACCTGTGGTTCCCTTAGAAGGCATATGATAACATGGAAAATCAATTTGCATATATAAGTACATATGCTTTGGATGTAATGCAATAAACTGAACTAGCGTTACGTTGGACGCACATTGTTTATCATCAACTTCAAATATGCATAACTTCTAGTATATGTATTCAAATCCTCTTATTCTAAAGCGTATAGTTCTCTTAACATGTCTAGTATAACATAATAAAATAGCTTATCAATTGCAAACTGTTAAGATAGGCCCTTAATTTCAAACCCGAAACTGTCTAGATTTGCATAGTTTTTGAGGTAGTTTATATGAATGAGTAAAAACATGTCTAACATTACCAATCATTTCATTTATAACCATATATATGCTTTTTAAGCATAACATTTACCTTTTAAATAGCAAATATCAAACTTATAACTTTAACTTAATAGACTTTTCACAACTCATGACACGACCTAAGAAGGCCTAATTTCACTATTTTCTCTAAGAAATCATGCAAATTGAACAACAGAATTTGTTCAACTTAATAGGAAAAGAGAAGACCTTGTGTTCATGGCTTTCACTCTGAAAATTGCATAAAAATGGCTGATAAAAAGGTTAAGTATGAGGTGTCATCACCTCTTCTCTTAATCACTCCAACAACTTTTAATTAAGGTTAACAATTATTTACAACATATTGTCCAACAAATAACAGAAACATTCAGCAAGGCAACTAAATTTAGCAGAGTTCGACAACCAATTTCAAACAAATTATCTAGCAAATGACAGAAAACACTCAACGAAGCAATTTATTTATGGCAGAGTTCAACAACAAATTTCAACCCGTGATGCAGGGCCTCCGCTGGCTGCAAACATTCAAATCCTTACCTCTAGTAGAACATCCCGCCGTTGCAGCTGGTCCGACGCAACAACACCTAGGGGATCTCCAACTCGAAGTGCTCCACCTCTCTCACTAAATCGTCACTCACCCGACGCAATGCCCTCCCGAAATGTCCCTTTTGCAACTAGTTATAGATGAGGAGAAAGAGGGAGGTGGACGTTTGCATGTAAGGGGACCATCCTCTACTCCAAGGGAGGGAACCCAACCGGTCCTTTTCCCGTGCGACGCTCACCACCGATAGGGAAGAGAAGCAGACCTGGTCGGGAGAGAAAATGGAGATGGAGAGCGAGAGTTTTCTGGAGTTTCTCGCCCACTCCTTTCCCAAAAAAATCCAACATATTCAGCATTCCACTTGGATTTGTTGGGTTTATTGTTGAAATATTGGTATTAAATCTGAACTCCCGCGGATGGCCAGTAACCCTAAGAATTGGTTACATTTTTCATATTATCTCTATTTCTATATAAAATTAATTATCTATTTTTCATTTATTTGGGCTACTTTAAGTGTCCGTTAACTTCTTCCATCCATTGCTAGTTTCCTCAATTTATACATTCTTTATCATCCACCCAATTTAATGAGTGTGGTACACACCCCTTTCGAAAATATTTTCTCATTTAATAAAATCTTAAACATAATATATTGATGATTGGTCCGGGCATTACAATCACCCCTCCTTAACAAAATTTTGTCCCCAAAATTGGCTAAGCAAATAATTACGGGTACTTGGCTTCCATTCCGTCCTTTCTTTCCCACGTGGCTTCCTCTTCATTGGCCTGGCTTTGCCGCAACACCTTCACAAACGGGATTTCCTTATTTCACAGTTTCTTTATTTTAGGGTCTAGGATTTTAACCGATTTCTCCTCGTAGCTTAGGTTGGCACGGACTTCAATTTGTTCCTAAGGTCCAATCTAACTGGTCTCCCCAAGACACTTCTTTAGCATTGATACATGAAATACGTTATGCACCATTGTCATGGCATCTGATAATTGTAGTCGATACGCCACTTTGCCAACCCTTTCCGTAATCACAAAGGGGCCAATATACCGTGGATTGAGTTTCCCTTTTCGTCCAAACCACATCACACCCTTAAACGGTGATAACTTCGGAAAAACCCGGTCTCCAACGTTAAACTCCAAGTCTCGACGACGATGGTTAGCATAGTTCTTCTGGTCACTTTGGGTAGCCAGCATTCTTTGTCGGATGATGGTCACAGATTCGGTCGTCTACTGTATCATATCAGACCCATAATACTCAGCTTCATCGACTTCACACTAGTATAGTGGGGATCTGTATTTTCTGTTGTACAACGCTTCATAGGGTACTACTATACCAATCGTTGCCTAGAAGCTGTTATTATAAGTAAATTCAACCAACAGTAGCATCTTTCCCCGACCAATTTGGAATTCCAGGATGTAGGCAGGTAACATGTCTTCCAATATCTGTATTATACGTTCACTCTGACAGTCAGTCTGCAGATGGAATGCCGTACTAAACTTCAATTTGGTACCCATGGACTTGTTTAAGCTCTTCCAAAACATCAATGTGAATCGCAGATCCCGATAAGATACAATGGACACAGGAAACCCATGTAGTCGCACAATTTCTTTCACATATAGTTCTATGAACTGATTCATTTTGTAGGTCATTTGTACTGGCAAAAAGTGGGCCACCTTTGTTAGCCTGTCAATAATCACTCATATCGCTTCATGTCCTCTTGTAGTTTTCGGTAACCCGGTAACAAAATCTATAGAGATGTGCTCTTATTTCCATTCAGGTATAGGCATTGGTTAGAGCATTCCACCTGGTCGTTGATGTTTGTCCTTCACTTGTTGACATACTTGGCACAGTGTAACATACTCGGCAATATCGTACTTCATTGCAGACCAATAGTAATGCTCCTTAAGATCATTATACATTTTATTACACCTCGAGTGGATGGAAAAACTCGATGAATGAGCTTCTTTCCATATATCCGAACGTAATTGTGAATCGACAGTCACTGAGTTCTTCAATTTTCGGAGGTATGCCACATCTAAATATTTCCTCCTTGAACTATTGATATAGCTTAAAGAGTTCAAATGTAAAGGTGAAACTTTTGAACATAAATCATGTTTGTTGTGTATAAAAATCATAACTTTTGGTTAGAAATCATGATTTAATGTTATTGTTCGTAGCAATGATAATTTGGAGATTTTTTTTTATGAGAAATAATTGTGGATTTCGGCTAGTTAAGAGGAATCACCTGGCTTCTTCTATTTTTTTCAAATTTTATTATTATTATTAATTATTTATTAATAATGGAATGAATATATTATATTTGTAATTTCCAACACCACATCGGGTGGTTTGGCTAATTTATTTATTTATATTAATAATAGTATTATTATTAATTAATATAATTGGCTTATTTTATTTTATTAATTATTAATATTGTTGTTAATTATTTTATTAATATATATCTATATACCTATATAAACTTAAAAAAACTTAGAAAAACTTAGATTGATTCGAGAAGAGTGTTACAATTAGGTATTGAACTTTGACCAGTTTTGAACTTTGGACCATGATAGATCCATTTTGAGGTAGGATTTATTTTATATTCGACATACATTGTTTACTTAAATGGTATCTTTGACATACTCTCATATTAAATAACGTATCCCTATTTGACACGCCAGATTTTATAAAAGGTATGATTTTTTTAAAACACTTTTAACTTATTATTAAGTTCAGTATTGTTTATATTTACATTTATGCACTTTTGTTGTTAACTAGACTAATAAGGTAGTTGTATGTGTCGTATCCCTATGCGCAAAACCCTAAACATGATCAGAGTCTTTTTGACTATTACGATCGCCTGAATATCGTCGTTGTTTAATTTTAGTACTTGCTCTATTGCTTGTTGCTACTTTCTTCATATATCGAGTTTGTTTTAAAATATATTTTTGGCATATACACATGTTTATAATTTAAAATTCAAACATGGAATCTAATCTCTACTTGACTCACTTCAAATTTAACCCTCTTTTAGGAAATAATCAAATTAACACCAACTTGCCACCGCAAGAGTAGATTTTAGAGATTTCCTTAAATAAGTTATATATATATATATATATATATATATATATATATATATTAAGAGACTTAGAATATTTTTCATGAGGTTTATATCTTAGTTTTATTTTAATTTTTCCCGCATAGTGTAGACCTTTATTTTGGGTTTGATCTGCAAATTAAATTTTAAATTTTTTGCTGCTAATTAAGAGTTTAAGATAAGAGTCGGATGATTCAGCCTGTTTTGAGTTAGATCGTTCCTTATTCTATCTTGAGTCCCTTTTGAGGCGTGACAAACTCATGGTGACTAATTTTGTTTATCACACTTAAAACTTTTATGCCTAGTACAGACAATATATTTGTGAATTTAAAATTGCATAGATGATAAATTAAATTTTGATGAATTTTAGAAAGTACATCTAATACAAACATAAAATAATTAAACGAAAACACTTATTTAATTATTTTACATAAAATAATTTAGTTCAGAGATGAAACCAATTAGCATTACCTAATGAATGCATCATCACAGCATCATAATCTTGAAATAAGTAACGTTGGCCTTGAAACTAAAGTGTGAAAAGTTATAAAATTGACAACAGTTCTACTGTTTTTGTCAAAACCCACCATTAATGCTTTTCCAATCTCCCTTTAACATTGACTTCAATTATTATTGACGAGTGAAGATTACTGTCTTTCCTGTGTTCTTGTTGACGCTTCACCAACCCACTGCAGCTATTTATTATTTTCTGGGTTTTGTCCATTCTTTCAATATTGTATGTAATAAAATTTCAATTTGTGATGTGTCAGTCATTGATGAGTGTATGGGATTACCGTCTTATACATATTTTAGGAATGAATGAAGGATATATTACAACCTAACATATAACAGCAGAAAATAAGAAGATAAACGAGCATGAGCATGGTAAGTCAATTTGTTCACAACCCACTAAGCAAACCGAGTCCAAGGAATCGCCAATTAAGTGGAGGAATCGCAGTGGGGAAACATTTTCCAAGACCTTTTTCAAATCTCCCTCACCTAATTCCACTTTGAACAATCTTAATCTGGTTATTTTCCACCATTTTTACCCCTTTATTCTGCATATAAAAGCCTATCAGACTCAACCATTTGGAGCATCAAATCATCCATACCTTCATCATCATCTTCTTCGTGAAGCTCGCCCTCAACCAGATCATTAAAATGGCTTCCCCTTATGCAAAGGCTGTAATGTTCATTACATTGGCCTGTATTGTGAGTTTCAGTATGGGGTATAAGGATTGGAATCATGGCCGCTTCAGGCATGGCCCTCATCATCCGAAACAAACATTGAACAGCAGGAAGATTTTCGTTGGTGGCTCCAACCAATGGCGCTATGGCGTTGATTATAACGATTGGGCAATGAAAAATGCTCCATTTTACCTCAACGATACTCTTGGTAAGCTATAGAAATAAACTTGTGACTATATAATTTATTTCAGAACAATTTGATTGTAAAAAATTTCAGTGTGACCATAATAAGTAAGCTAAATTTTACGAGACTTGACTATTCTAACTTGAATGAATGATTGGTTGCAGTTTTCAAGTATGATCCTCCAAGTAGCACTCCATTTGTCCATAGTGTGTACTTGCTACCCGACTTGTGGAGCTACTGGAACTGTGATTTGAAGAGGGGAAAAATGGTGGCCAATCAGTCGGACGGTGCCGGAGGCGGGTTTGAATTTGTGATTAAGCGTTGGCAGCCTTACTACTTTGCCTGTGGTGAGAGGGGCGGCCTTCACTGCCGGAATGGAACCATGAAGTTCTTCGTCATACCGTCTCTTCCTGGCTCGTTTTAGCTTCATGTAATGCACTAAGATTTCAGTAGCATATGTTTTGGATTTTCATTATTTTTACTATTTGGTGCTGAACAAACTAGACTTGTTATGACTAGTTTTAGTAGCTTTTTTTCATCCAATTTTGCATTGGCGATGTATTTTTTCTACTTTTTCTGCCAAAAAATTGACTAATCGTTCTGTCATTTGAGAATGTTAGAGTTTTGAACTGTTCAGACTGAACGGATCAAGCCAAACAGATGCATTTGGTTCTTTTTTTTTTTTTTTGGGCGTAATGAATCTGCTTATCAATATTTCCGTAGAGAACCGAAAAATGGTGTGTTAGATTTCGGTCTCTAGTTCTCTTTTTTAAATCCTTTAGCTCAGCCACCAACAAAAGTCGCACTTGCAAATCTTTCATCAACTGCTCCTTAACCTGTTATCCGGCGTACATACATTACAAGACATAAACTAATGATCCTAATGCTTAGTAAGTGATATAAATTAAAGGGTAAATGACAAATCAACTATCGTGATTTGAGGTCAATGACAAGTCAACCACTATGGTATTTTTTTTAACAAGTTTACCATCGGAGTATGCAAAAATAACAAATCCCACATCGCGGTAACTTTCTCCGTTACTAAGTTGACAGCAAACACGTGTCTCACACTAAAACTACGAAAAAAAGGCACTGACCGCATAAAATGCGGTCTCTCCTCGTAAAAATGCGTTCTATCGAGTCAGGAGAGACCACGTTTTCACGCGGTCTCTCGAGTCAGGAGAGAGAGACGCCGCACAATTGTGCGGCGTCTGGAGAGAGAGAGAGAGAGAGAGAACAATTATTGTGTGAGAGACCGCACAATAATGCGGTCTCTCAAAAGAGAAAGAGAGAGTGAGAGACCGCTCAATAATGCGGTCTCTCAAGAGAGAGAGAGAGAGAGAGAGAACAATTATTGTGTGAGAGACCGAAAGAGAAAGAGAGAGTGAGAGACCGCACAATAATGCAATCTCTCAAAAGAGAAAGAGAGAGAGAGAGAGCCTCTCCCTCCCTCTCTCTCTCTCTCTCTCACTTTTGAGATCTCTCTCTCTCTCTCTCTCTAGACACCGCACAATTGTGTTGCGTCTCTCTCTCCTGACTCGAGAGCCTGCGTTTTTACACGGTCTCTGGGCAAGAGGAGAGACCGCTTAAAAATGCGGTCTCTCGAGTCAGGAGAGACCGCGTTTTACCCGGTCTCTCATCTTGCCCATCTTGAGTCAAGAGAGACCTCGTCTTTTCGCTGTCTCTCCTCTTGCCCAGAGACCGCATAAAAATGTGGTCTCTCCTGACTCGACAGATCACGTTTTAAAGCGGAGAGACCGCGTTTTATGCTGTCAGTGCCTTTTTTTCGTAGTTTTAGTGTGAGACATGTGTCTTCCGTCAACTTAGTAACATAGAAAGTTACTGCGATGTGGGATTTGTTATTTTTGCATACTCCAATGGTAAACTTGTTAAAAAAAATACCATAGTGGTTGACTTGTCATTGACCTCAAACCACGATGGTTGATTTGTCATTTACCCTAAATTAAACTATATAATGCACGTGCCATGCAGCTTTTAAAACCTATATGCAATTTCTATTTCATTTTCCTTTATCTTTAATGTTTTAGTCTTTTTCTCTGATGCACCAGATCCCGATGCCCCAGGCATAACAGCGATGGCATATTTTGAAAGTTTGCTAACCATTGACTGGTTCGTCCAATGCACCCTCCATTTCCGTACACATCGATGCGCTTGACCCCGACACCCCCAGCATAGCAGCAATGGCATAGTCTAAAAGCTCGATAGTTGTTAACCGATCTGTCCAATGCACCCGACCCGTCACCTTCGGTATAACGGCAATGACATAGTCCGAAAGCCCACTAAGCATTGGTCTGTCCGTCCCGACATCATCCAGGGACCCACTATGTGATAAAGCTAGATTCCACTCGAACCGCATATTAGCTATTGTGTACATCAATACACAGCGACCCCATAACCGGTATGAGCAGTAATGACATACTCCGAAAGCTCTACTAGCGGCAATGACATAATCCAAAAGCCCAACTAGCGGTCGTGTGTCTCTTAAACGGCCTCACATCATACTGTTTCCTTGACCAGTCTCGACACAAACCGAGAACCAATTAACAAGCTCACATCTCATTTAGCTTTATTCCATTTACATCGTTTATCATTTGTTTTACTTTCCATGGTAAAATGGATATTCCTACAGCCCAAATGATGGTTGTCCACTTCGGGTGATCAGCCCTCAAGAACACCATACACTTACTATGTATGAGCATCAATTAAACTCTTTCTGTTCCCTTTTCAAAACCATGCATGAAAAATCCTTTTCGTATCGTTTTGAAACCATGATGCATGATGCTTGTAAATGCATATAGTATTTATATCATTAGTAAAATCCTCGAAACATGATCACTATAAACATCCTATAATCCTCAAGCATGGTCATTATCAATATTATTTAAAATTTAATAAATATATTATTAAAAGAACTAATTTCTAATTAACATAGTATCATGCAGCAATATATCTTTGTTCAACAGTAATATCCTCGAACGATAGCATAATCAATAGCTAAACCTATTTCTAATAAACACAATCAGGATACAAATCCTAATTCTTGAGATGTAGGCTTTTTGACAAAACATATACATATCACTTACTTGTTGTCTGTAACGTGTTTTAGCACTTTATCCTTCTTCTCCAATTAATACCTTCAAAATCAATAACATTTATTATCAACAATCTTCAACAACCATTAACAAAGTTCCAACTTCTATCCATGAGCAATAATAACTCAATAGTACACACAAATCCCCCATTTATTTCCTAACATGATTTCACAACCCAAATCCATCTTAACCACTTAACAACTTATAACAAACACAACAAACACAACTTATAACCAACACAACAAACACCACCCCCCAAACCCAACAAAACAATAAAAACAAACATAAATTCCTTAACCACAATTATCCCATCAATAACAAAACAGGAAACCAAACCATCAACAAAGCATTATCTTCACCAAGCCCATAAAAGCAGTAAACACAATGGAGCACTATAACATCCCGATTTTTCTTATAATTTAAAATTTATCCTTTTGGAAGATTTTTCATTTTATAAACACAGCAGAAGACTTTTCTTATTAAAACATTCATAAATTTCATAAATAAAACATTTGCAACAATGGAAGACCTCATATTTTAAAGCCAAAAAGCTTTCTTAACAAAACATAATAATGTCGTTAAGATTTCTTTTCTTAAAACAATATTACGAAACCTTTTACATTTTCTCTTTAATCTTTAGCCTAGACAGCCACCAAGTTCGCAACGTACAAATGCTACATCAACTGTTCCTATCCTTGATACCATGCATACCTACATCACAAGACTCAAATTATGAGCCTAACGCTCAGTAAGAAGTGAAATGAAATATAAAATATGCAATACATTTACTTAAATCTTTCTTATAAAATCCTTTTATCATTTTAGTTTTCTTTCTTTTTTTTCCATTCATATCAATGCATTATGTTCCGACATCAATCGAAGACACAATAATCGCCACGCACATCAATGTGCTCGTCTCAACATTAATAGAAGATACAATAATAGCCATGCACATCATTGCTCTTGTTCGGACATCAACCGAATACTCATTACCACTACGCACATCAATGCATAATGTCTCTTGATAAAGGCTCGACATCAATCAAAATGTCTATTAGCTGTTGTGCACATCAATGCACAACAACCTATCGCCTCTAGTAAGCATCTCTGGCATCGACCAAAAGCTTCGTTAGTGGTCATACACATCAATGCACAACAATCCGTTCTGACATCAATCGAAATCGCACTCGCAACCATGCGCATCAACGCTAATGGCCTCACTAACCGTTAGCAGGTTTGTTTCAACATCAATTGAGAACAAACTAACAAACTCAAGCTTTTCAATAATTCAATTTACATTTTATTTATCAATTATTCAGTTTATAAGTTAGGAATTTTATTCACATTTTTAATAAAAATGATGCATGAATGCAACCCTAACCGGCATGCCATGAATGTCACACAGCAGTTCATACATCACAAGAAAAACAATACAATCAAACAATCAAGCAGGAATCATAAATCAACTATAATTTAACTCCACACATGCTTTCACTAACATATTATCAAGGTAGGTAACTAACACTTTTCACAAACAATCAATGTAGTATAAATTCACATATCTCTTTTAGTTACAGTTTCCACATGGAACAACTCCCATACATATCTTCTCATCAAGTATCAATGATCATTAACTAACATGTATCAACAGGTTTCAATTAACAAAATGCATTACAAGAAGTATTAATCCAAGGTTCAATCAACACAAGAGCACATAGTCCCTAAGAGAATAACGCAAAATCCATTTTATTATTAGTTTGCTTTATCAAGAGAACCAATTCATTACAGGGGCATTTTATTCTCAAGGAACGGTTCATTAATAGGGAAACAATAAATATATTAATGATTTATAGAAAACTACCCCTATGTGGTAATTAAATTCTCATTAGAACCTCAATGACTATCAACATATTTCAATTATTTTAAACTTAATAGGGAGTATTACAGGGAGAAATTCACTGACAGAGAACACCTTCACTCATAGTTTTATCAACAAAGCAGCAGCACATATTTCTAAGGGAATAACACAACATATTTCTCCAAGGTTGTACTATTAACAATTTGATTTAGGGGAAGCAGATTCGTTTAAGGAGTTCAATCTCAAAAACAACAGATTCAGTAGCAAAGAAACAGAGGCATATAGTTGACAGTTTATACTTGCAGAGGACAATTCAAGGATCACACAAACAAGCAAAACCCCCTAACTCTTGTGATGTAGGCCCTTTCGGGTAAAATACATGCAAACTTCTTACTTCAATTCTTTGGAGAAGATGAAGACACTCCCTTTTAAGTTCTTCTTCAGGCTTTCAACTTCTCCCTCTCTGTCGTTTCCTCAAGATTTTCCCTTGCAGTTTCTCTCCTCCTATCACAGTCACTTTCCTTCTCAGTTTTCTTCACTGCCATCTTCCTTCACGGTAGCTCATTTTCTCCACGAAGGTAAAATCTCCTCACGGCCCTTTCCTTTCCCTTTTAAACTCTTCCTCTGAAACTCTCCAGATGACTCCTTTCAATATTCGGAAAACTAAAAAGCAAAAACGACTCACAGAGAACACCAAAAGGCCAAAACCACACAAAAGTCACCAAACGATTTTCTCCCCCTTTTCCTTCTGTTTAAACCCTTACTTATATATTCCATAAACTTCAGAAGACATTGAGGAGGCGTGACCAATGAATTTCCAAGCGACTCCTCAAGCTTCCAACATCGGTTACACATTATTCAGTCTGACAATTTGACTTTTGGTTGATTGTTTCCACGGCAAAGATTGACAGCTGCCTCACACTAATCAGCCACATTTTTTATTTTCTAAATTACCGATCGATCATCGCCCCATTGACGATCAACTGCAAAACTCATTTGTCTTTAAGGCCAAGATCGACCATCCTGCTACTTCTAGATCAAATGCAATCCAATTGCTTCAATATATATAAATATATATATAAAACCTGACCACTACTCCACCACCCCTCCTAACATATATCATTTAATCTCTTACTTTAGTTCTAACGTCATTCCCTTTTTTAACTCTAATTATCTTTAAATAAATCTCCAACCAATTCCAATAATTCTCAACAACCTCATTATCCTTAAAATGTAACAACTCAGAATTATAATTCAATATATCCAAATACATTTTCCCTTAACCAACACTTTATTCATCCAATTCCACCTCAAAATCATCAATTAAGTCTTATGTTTAGCATTATGAAAATCTGGGGTATCGCAAGCACCATACACACAATTAGGCACAAGAAACAGAAAGCATATATCCCAAACTATTCTTCAACTAAATCCGTCAACAGAGAACATATCCAAGCCTTACAGAGCATATATCATCATCGACAACATTATTAATATCCATCACATTTTTATCTTCTACCTATACTCCCATAAAATTCATAAGCCAGGAAGGGAATCCATATACCTGAAAACACCCGAGAATACTCGAGGGCATGAAGCAGTCCATACTCCCATCCTCCTTCTTCTGTCTTCTGCTTCTCTTTCTTCCTCCTTTTCCTTCTACTTCTTCATTTCCTCATGGCCTTTCCTTAAGCTCCAGAGATTTCCTCCAACACCCTCATGGTTCATGGCTCTATGCCTCTCTCTGATTCTAGTCATCTTTATCTCCTTCATCAGAAGCTTCCCATCAATCCTCATAAACCTAACACTCTCAATAATTTGCCAGGTGTAAAGAAGAATGATGTGGATGAATCACAAAGATGTAGCCACCTTGGGATCTCCACCTCAAACCCACGAACTGGAAAATAACATAAAAACCCAACTGGCCAACAATGAACTCATAGGTCGATCACAGATCGATCCTTCCCACGCAGCTCACCCCAATGTTGAACACAAGAATCAGCCGCTCGCTCAACCCCTCCCACACGGTTCTTCCATCACATCGCCTCTATGATTTTCATGAGAACACAAAATGCAGAACTACCCAACGACAAAGCACCAATTCACCAAAAATTTGCTTCCACAAAAAAACATAAAAGAGGAGAAACCATTTCACTAAACCAAACTAAATCTCCAAAATAGACCCAAAATGCAAAGAAACCATACCTCGATCGGCTACTTCAGACACTTTTTGGAGAAGATTCTGGCCGCTAGGAGCTCCCTTCCAACCTCACCAAATTTTTGCCTCAGTTTGGCGCTGCAAAGTCCCAGCTCGCAGGTGCTTCTTTCCAACCATCTCGGGTGCTACAGAGATCATCGCTCATGAGTTCCATTCCACAGACTCGAACGCTCTGAGCCAACCTCGTGGTTCAGCCAGCTACACAGTGACGACTCGACTGGCCCGCATTCGGGGATATCGAACGCTCGCCCGTCTCACCTGCCTACCATAGCAAATCTGATGCACCAAGGGAAGGGAATTAGAATATAACCTAAAAATATGTGAAAGAAGTGTTGCACAATTGGTTGAAGAAGTAAGATAATTGTAGAAGTATGTTAATAAACTAAAGGTGGCCGTTTTTAGGCACGACGGTCGATCGAGCAGTTGACAGAGAGGTTGAACATGTCGACCTAAAATTAGGATAGAAGAGACCTTTGAGAAACATTCGATAGAGTGGTTCAGTGAGTGGTTGAGCTACTCGACCTAATCCCTAGTTTCCTTCTTTTTCTGCAATTTCAATTATGGAATGTTCAACTTTGGAAGCTTGTAACTCCTTGGTTTTAGAAGCTTTTGGGCTGAAATTTTGACCACGCCTTCTTGGATAAGATAGAATAGAACTATATCAAGAACTTTGGAAAGATCTTTCAAGAATTAGGAAATATGCTGAAGAGACTCCAGGTGGTTGGATTTAGCAAGTAAGGAAGCTTGCAACCTCCGAATGGATGACTTGTTGATGGAAATGCCTCTTGATGGTTGGAGACAACTTCACATAACCTTTCCCCAAGGAGTAGGGTTGTGGATGCCAATAAGAGAACTCATTCAACTCCAACTGAGCCCAATCTTGTGATATTACTCACACAAAGATAACTTTGGATATAACTCACCAAAGTGTTTAAAAAAGTAATCACTCCAATTTCAAAATAAACAAAAGCTTTTTGTATTCAAACTTCAATGTCAAAAACATAAGCATTAGGGGCTTTATATAGCCAATTACAAAGCATAAAACAGGAAACAACAATAAAAGAAACACACTAAGTATTCGATCATAATTGGTCGATTAGTAAACTATAGTTTTAGTAACTTTCTAAAGCTAATATTTTAAAAACTTCTTGCTGGCTTTAGCTCCACCAAATGGTGATATTTTGGCAGCATCTTCCTCTATAATTTTGCCACATGGAAGGTTGCCAAAACCATGCATAACCGGCTCTTCAATGTACACTTGTCTTTGGTTGATTAAGGAAGGTTTCCTTATCTCTTTTTCCTTTAGTCCTTCTTGCCCTTCAAGCTTATCTTCTTGGGCTCCTTTCCATTACTTTAGGGGCATGGGCCCTCCTTGACTTCCTTGGGTTGATTGCTCTTTTATTTGGCCCATTAATAAGTTATCTCCAAATAGATGAAAATAAAGAAGTTGATGAGACCTTGGGCCTTTGTCTTTGTAGATGGACCTTGTAGTCCATCATCCTCTCTGGGTTTTTGAGGATTTGACCCCAAATCTACTTTCTTTGATATGAATAAAGTAGTCTTTAAACTACTTTTCTTTATTGCTTCGTAATCTTTGACTACTTGTTCCGGTGGGAGAGGAGTTAGCTTCACTATCTTTCCATGGAGCTTGAATATGTAACAATTGGTGAAGCCATCATGCATAGTTTTTTTTATCATATTGCCATGGTCTTCCCAAAAGTACATGACTAGCGCTCATAGGAACCACATCGCATAGTCCCTTGTCCGATAAACTCTCGATAGAGAACTTAATTGGAGCTTGCTTACTAACCTTGATGTCTTCTTTGTTATTCAACCAACTTAGCTTGTAAAGAGTTTGATGTAAGGTTGTTTCTATCCCCAATTTACATACTAGATCCATAGAAATCACATTAGCACAACTACCTCAATCAATAATTAGAGAGCAAATTTTATCCTTAACCTTGCAACAGCTATGGAAGATGGTCTCCTTTTGACAATCGTCGATGCTTGCCTTAGTAGTGAGTGCCCTTCGAATGATCATAAGGAAGGGACCCCCGTGAGCATACAATGTTTCAACTTGTTCTTCCTCCTTGTGTGTTTCTTGTATCTCACTTTCATCCTCACTTTCGACCTCACTAGTGCCTTCTTTCAATAGTATTACTTTCATATTTAGACATTGGCAGGCATAATGTCCGATTCCAAACCATTTCAAACATTTGATTTCTATTGTCTTTGGTTATGGTGCTTCCATATGTAGTTCCTTGTCATCACTTGTCTTTGTAGTAATACTTTTCATATTTATAATTTTTTTGTCAAGTTAGGTGGTGGGTTGGAAAAGCTTGTATTCCTTTGAGGGGGTCGACTAGCCCTCTCTTTCTCTTTCCTTTTCTTTTGCCTTTTAACCTTCAAAGCCAACTTGATCATATCCTTCAAGGTGTTGTAAGATTGTAGCTCAATAATGTCTCCAATGTTGTAGTGAAGTCCTTGGATGAACCTTGAAATTGTTTAGTCTTCCAGCTCTTGTAAATTGCATCTTGTCTTTATGGTTTTGAACTCGACAACATATTCTTCAATGGTTGAGAAACCTTGCTTGAGGCCTTGCAATTGATAGTAAAATTCTTGCTTGTAGTGACTTGGAATGAAGCTCTCACTCATGAGCCTCTTTAATAGTTTCCAAGTCCGGATGTCCTATCCTTCTTGTCTTCTCTTTGATTGTGTGTTGTTCCACCAAAGACTAGCGTACCCCATGAACTCTAGTGTTGCTAGTTGAATCTTTTTCCTCTCTAAGAAGTTGTAGCATTCGAATATTCTTTCAACTTTTTCCATCCACTCAATATAGTAGGTGCCGTTGCTAGATCCATTGAATAAAGGGATGCATACCTTGATAAGCCCGGAATCATCTCTGTGTTTGTCTCCTTGTAAGGTTGGGGGACTCCCCATACTCGATTTCCTCCTTTATGAACTTCTCGTTGCTATCTAAATAAAAGGGTTCCTCCTTTGGCCTTGTTGAATGAGGACTCCCTCTTTGTTGACGTTAAGAACTCATGAATTGTTAGAACATGGACTGAAGCTCATCTATTTGGCCTTGTATGCTTAACTCGGCTCCGTGTGTCAGTGGCTCGGTGTTCAGAACAATGCTTGAATTTGCCTCATCTTTGTGTGTCTCTTTTATTGCTCCTCATGTCATTATTAAGAAATGAATAATTGAATTAGGAAACATTGTAGATCTGATACCAAATAATGCACCAACGGAAGGGAATTAGAATATAACCTAAAAATATGTGGAAGAAGTGTTGAACAATTGGTTGAAGAAGTAGGTTAATTGTTGAAGTAAGTTAATCAACCAAAGGTGGATGTTTTCTGGCACAACAGTCGACTGAGTGGTTGACGGAGCTGTTGAGCATGTTGACCTAAAATTAGGATAGAAGCAACCCTTAAGAAATGTTCGATGGAGCGGTTGAATGAGTCGTTGAGTTGCTTGACCTAATCCTTACTTTCCTTATTTTTGTGCAATTTCAATTATGAAAAGTCTAACTTTGGAAGCTTGTAACTCCTTCGTTTTAAAAGCTTTTTCAGCTGAAATTTTGACCACGCCTTTTTGGATAAAATAGAAAAGAACTCTTTCAAGAACTTTGGAAAGATCTTTCAAGAATTAGGAAATATTCTGAAGAGACTCCAAGTAGTTGGATTTAGCAAGTAAGGAAGCTTGCAAGAATGGATGACTTGATGATGGAAACGCCTCTTGATGGTTGGACACCACTTTACATAACCTTTCCCCAAGGAGTAGGGTTGTGGATGTCAATAAGAGAACTCACTCAACTCCAACTAAGCCCAATCTTGTGATATTACTCACACAAGGATAACTTTGGATGTAACTCACCAAAGTGTTTGAAATAGGAATCACTTCAATTTCAAAATAAGCAAAAGCTTTTTGTATTCATACTTCAATGTCTAAAATATAAGCTTTAAGGGGACTTTATATCGCCAATTACAAAGCATAAAATAAGAAACAACAATAAAGGAAACACACTAAGTATTCGATCCTAATTGGTCGATTAGTAAACTATAGTTTTAGTAACTTTCTAAAGCTAATATTTTGGAAATTCCTTGCTGGCTTTGGCTCCACCAAATGGTAATATTTTGGCAGCTTCTTCCTCTATAATTTTACTACATGGAAGGTTGTCAAAACCATGAATAACCAGCTCTTCAATGTCCATTTGATGGAAGGTTTCCTTATCTTTTTTTACTTTAGTCCTTCTTGCCTTTCAAGCTTATCTTCTTGGGCTCCTTTCCATAACTTTAGGGGCATGGGCTCTCCTTGACTTCCTTGGGTTGATAGCTCTTTTATTTGGGTCTTTGATAAGTTATCTTCCAAATGGATGGAAAGGAAGGAGTTGATGAGACCTTGAGCCTTTGTCTTTGTAGATAGACCTTGTAGTCCATCAAGATCGCACTACGAGGAGTCGCCTCCTCCCACTTCGTGGAATCCAGTTCTCCCCTGTCTTGCGAGTCTTCTCCCTCTCTTCTGCATATTTTCTTTCCTTTTTAAATCTCCTTCTTCTCTTTTAATTAAAATCGGTTGCGGACCTTCTAGTTTTCTTCCCGCTCTTTTTACTTCAATTCTCCTTTATTTCAATTTTATTCTTTATATATATATATCAAGTATACATATCATATATTAATCGACTCACTTTCAATTCTTGACTTATTCCGAATATCACTTGACGAGGATTGTTATTCCAATTTAAATTCTCCATATCCATTTCCTGAATTATATTTCCATAATCATAAAATAATATATCCTTAATTCCCATTCAACCTTCACAAAACACTTCCTAAAGTTATCCTCAATTATTATCATTCTTATTCTAAGCTTATCCTGACACAACAATTCTAGGTATTACAATGAAGGTGCGGTAGGGATGTTCCAAACTTTAAGTGTTAGGGAGTCGAGGGTTGGAATTCCGAACTCCTTAATCTCGACAGAACTGTTTATCGACAAACTTTTGGAAACACGGCAAGGGCGTTCCTTGCTGTAGCCGAGAGCTCCCTATCTGCTGACTAGTGTAATCTTGTCTGCGGACCAGAGGCATCCTAGATTGCATCCATGTTTTTCCTCGGACCAAGGTCCAATTTCAACAAGGTTCGGCTCAATCATATTTTGAGCCGAACCAAACCCTGTTTTGGGTCTAACTAAATCGTATTTTGTGCCAAAAAAATTTAACTTACTCAAATTTTGACCTAATCACAATTGGGTCATTATTATTAGTCTAAAAAACCAAACTGTTATTTTAGGGTTCAAATTCTAATTGGATAAAAATGTTATGATTAGGTCCCAAGACTTTGGAAACTTTCAGGCTTGTCTACTGTTTGACTCCATTGGACATTGTAGTTGGGTTTTAGTATAGGTTGGCCTAAATATGAGGTAGGGATCATTTTACATTTAACGCACTTTAAATTTCTAAAATGTATAACATTATTTAAATTGAACATGTTAAATTTATCGTTCAGTTTAGTTACTTTTACTTTTATATTTATTTACTTTTGTTGTTAACGAGAGTAATGAGACAACTGTATGTGCCGTGTCCCTGGGCGCAAAATCCTAAACCTAATCATAATATGTTTGGTTGTTTGTGATCACCTGAGTATCACTGTTATTTAAATTTTTTTATTTAATTTATTGCTCGTCATTAATTATTTCACATATTGATCTGTTTACAATTTATAATTTAAAAGCATGCATAATTTATAAATGTTGAATATAAAATTAAATCCTTACCTGTTTAGTTGACTTACCCCATATTTATTTTTCCATTTTAAGAAAAAACCACAATAATCCTCATTTGTCACCACAGGAGTAGATTTGGAAGTTTTTTTCATTTAAATTAGTTTTATTTCCTCTTTAGAGAGACTTAGACATTTTTAGTGAGGTTTGTACTTAGTTTTTATTTTTTTTATTTCCCTTTTATTTCCTCTTAATTTAGACTTATTATTTCATGTTATTTGTAAGTCACTGTTGGACCCCTCCTTTTGGGTTTGCCTTGTAACTTTAATAATTTTTTAAAATTCCACTGCTTATAAATTTTGGATTAAGAAATGGATTAGAAGATTTGATTCTTTTGGGCTGGATCGTTCCCTGTTCTGTCTTGGGTCCCCTTTGGGGCATGACAATTAGTGTCACAATTAGACTTGAAACTTGAACAAATAGATAGAAAAACACCTTTTTATATCGAGATTGAGAAGAAACTATCAATATATGAAAACTCAAAGGTTAGGAATCAATTTACAAACTGAAACAGTCTCGAAGAAAGTGGTATAAAAAATTCAAGAATAAGGACTAGCCTGTTGAAAATATTAACTTAATTTCATTCATCTTTTTCTTGATTATTATATCTTTGGTAGAGTGTATTGTTAATGTATGTTTTTATATGGCTTTAGTCAAGTCCAATTATTTGTGAAAAATCATTTATAAGTTTTAATTCATTATATGAAGGTACATTAGTTTATGTATTTGAGAGATTCATTATATATTATTACATGTATTGATTAATTGGGTGGTTCATGTATGATATTATACATGTACCAAAGAGTGCTATAAGTAGGATGAACGTTTAAGCATTTTGCATTGAACAATAGCCAAGGCAATTAGTAAAGAAAAAGTTTCTCAAGTTTTCTCTCCTTTTCCACCATTTTTTTTCTCTAAAATTTTGCTTCTTCATTCCAGAAAATTGGTATCAGAGATTAGTTTCTTATTCTGTAGAAATGTCAAATTCTATATTTTCGTTCTTTTCCTCTCAACTTACTAAAGACAATTATGAGAATTGGTGCATTCGTTGAAGGCTCTCATCTTGCAACACATGTGGGAGATCATATATAAAGGCTACAAAGAGCCTCATGAGGATTTTTTGTTGACACCTAATCAAAAGGAGACTCTCTAAAGAACATGTAAGAGAGATCAATAAGCTCTTACACTTATTCATCAATGTTTGGATGAAGTCATGTTCAAAAGAGTATCAAATACGACCACTGCCAAGCAAGCATGGAAATTCTACAAAATGCTTATCAAGGAGTTGATGAGGTAAATAAGGCAGATCTTTAAATACTAAGATAAGAATCTGAAGTGTTGCGAGTGCAAGAATTTGAGTCTATAGCTAATTTCTTTTCAAAGGTGTGGGCCATTGTGATACGCCAATGGAAGGGTATAAGGAAAATTAACTTGTGAGTGGTTTGATTGGTAGAGGAGTTGAACGACCAAAAGTTGCAAAAATATAGCTAGGCGATCAATCAGGTGAAGAGGTGAACGACCGCAACAAAGATAGATTCGATTGTCTGCTATTTTGAAGGAGACAGGCGATCGAACAGCTGAAGGGCAGAGATCGACTAGTCATCTTGTTCCAACAGTGCGCACGGCCCATCAAAGCTTTCTTCCAACAGCGTCGTACATTCTTTGCAGGCCAACCAGTCCACTTGCCCGTGCGCCAACATTTGGCCAGCCCGCCTGTGAACTCACGCCTCTTTCCAATGGTGGCATGCATGAGCTGTTGTATCCTATGGGTGCAAATCGTCGAAGGCTTCTGGCGGTGACAATAGGATGGATAATGTCTTCTGGCCATATTGTAGCTTCGGAGGGTCAGCAGAATATTGGTGTAACATTCCAGTTATTTTTACAATTTAAAACTTATAATTTTGAAGACTTTTTCTTTTAAAATCACAGTGGAAGACTTTTAGTCTGAAAACTAGTTTAAATAAGAAGTGCATAAATAAACTCTTTTTCGTTAAACAATTTATTACTTAAAACATGTCATACGATAAAGCTTTAAAACATTTACAGCAGTGGAAGAATTGTATTTACAATACCAAAGAATTAAACACAATTCGAAAACCTTCTTAATAAAATGAAATACTATAACAAAAGTTCACTTTCCTCAAAAACATTATTACCAATCATTACATTTCCTCTTTAATCTTTTAGCCTAACCAGCCGCCAAGCCCGTAATGTACAAATACCTCATCAACTGTATCTATCCTCCAATCCATGTATACCTGCATCACATGACTTAACTATAAGTCTAACACTCAGTAAGTGGTATAAAAGTAAAATGTGCTCATGCAATGCTATTCAAACACATACAGTTTCCTGTTTTGTTTATCTATCTTTTACCATTGAATTTTCTTTAATGTTGAGTTTTCCTTTATCTAACTTTTATTTCCTTTAAATATCTCTTCATGTTTATTCAAATTTGAGTGAGAGCAACCTCTTCAATTTTCTAACTCACCCACCCATTGGATGAGAACAACCTCATCAGTTTTCAAACTCACCCAACGAGCTTGTTTTCATGTTTATTACAGTTTAGGGTGAGAGCAACCTCTTCAGTTTTCGAACTCACCCACCTATTGGATGAGACCAACTTCTTCAGTTTCCAAACTCACCCAACAAGCTTGTTTTCACATTTATTATAGTTTTGGGTGAGAGTAACCTCTTCAGTTTCTGAACTCACCCACTTGTTTCATGAGAGCAACCACTTCAGTTTCTGAACTCACCCACCGAGCTTGTTTTCACATTTATTACAATTTGGGATAAGAGCAACCTCTTCAGTTTCCAAACTCACCTACCCATTGGATGAGAGCAACCTCTTCAGTTTTTTAACTCATTCAACGAGCTTGTTTATTTCGTTTAATTCGGTTACATTTGCATTTTCGCGTATTGTAGGGACAATGATGCAAATATACAATTCTATCTATCATGTCAATTATTATAACCACAAAATGTGCACAATTTTCTAACTAAAGAACTAAAATAAATCTAATAAACATACAATTTATACAAGCAATCACTCAACAGTACATATCCCAAATATAACATAATCTATACATCTAGTAAACAAACATCAAACAAGCACCCCTTAATTCACGTGATGTAGGCCATTTCGGACAAAACACATGTAATACTACATACCTTGAGTCCTTAGCTTTAACGAGTTACCACTTAGAGTTTCTTCTTCACAGAACCTATTCATCAATCATAACAGTTTAACAAACTCAGCATCAATGGAATAATCGCCAATCCTAACTTGATAGATTAATTTCCTAGTAGTGTATAGCTTCTCCTTTATGTCCAACAGAATAATTCTTCTACCTTAACTATCCTAATATGGAGTTCCAACCTTATCTTTCAACTAACATACATAGTACTTCCAATTAATCAATACTTACTATTTCCTAATCATTCAAAAACTAATATATAACTATATCATTATCCTCCACCATTCAGCATCATATCCAACAACTACACCAATAAAGTATAGTTTTTCCAATCCTATCATCCAACTACTCAACCCAAAAATTTAAGCCAATATAGTATTCATTGTGGCATGCATACATGAAGCAGTTCATTTATTACGTGCATAATATATCCATCAACCAATTTTAACCCCATAGAGTGCAACCATACAAGAGGAGAGCATGCCATCCGATAGTACCAACAAGTTCAACTTATGAAATCATGCAAAGAGCAATTTAACTGATTTTTTCATGTTTCTCAATAGCATAATGTTAATTCCCACTCCCATAAGTCAGAGATCATATAATCCAAATATATTCTATATGCTTCTCATGCAGAAACCATACTGAATAAAAACAATAATTCATGTTCGGTATGCAATAGCCAAAAATAGAAGAACACATAGCTCCTGAATTCATTTATGATTGCTCACTGAATCCCTTCCTCCTTTTTCCTCAAAAACCCCTCAGCCTCATACACCTGTTTCTCACAAACTCTCTTTCTGTCACCTTCTCTTTCTCCAAAAACCTCAACAAATCATTTACTCACACTGTCTGCACCTCACGATCCTTCACAAAACGCAGTAGTACATAGTTATCTTCACAATCTTTCATGCATTGTCTGCTCCTTCAGACCTTCTCCCTTTTGAACTACTTATCCCAGGAATAACAGAACCCTCATTGTTCCACTCTTTTCTTTAGATACTCACAACTTCTCTCCTTTTCCCAACTCCAGAAGCAAGACTTCACTCACGATTTTGGCAGAGCTTCCGTAGGGTTTTCCTTCTCTGTGAAATCTCGTTACCTTCCCTCTCTATTTATAGACCACACACACGCCTCTTCATCGTCTAGAGGAAGATAGAAGGCCAATGGTTTGGACATTCCATCGTCCAAACACTTCAGACGATGCATCATTCCATCTTTAGCATCAGTTAAACATTTCCAGATGAATATCATAATTGGCGGTCCATTGCACCGATCGATCATTTTTTTTAGACGATTGACAGCCAATCACCAAAATGTCTTCTACTTCAAACGCCGGACGATCAAGTCGGACAATCGCATCCTTGGGCGAACGATCGCCACGATCGATTGCGGACAATTTCTACAGATTATACATATTTACACGTTATTCCATAACATGACATAAATATATGAATATATACATTGCAACCTTAGGTCTTAATTGTGATTGTAACATCTTCCATGCAACTTCATCTTCTCCAAACCAATATCACTAAATCAATATATATATTTGAATATCTATATCATCTAAACCAACTTATACTATATGCTCCACTATTCTTCCTTCACCACTATCCAAGTCAATTTCCAATAAATGCTAAGAACTTTATTATTCTCATTATTTCAATTCTTACTATATCCATGATACATCCAATAATATTTTCTCTTAATTATATCTTAAAAAAAGTTTTTATCTGTCACCTCCAATTCCACTGACTATAATTCACTAATCAAGTTCTAAATCACAGAATAATTTTCCAATAACCTTAATCCTTCCTCTAAACCAAATAATCCGAGTATCAAAGTTTACTTTATCCAAATCTGTTTCTCTCGGTCAATACCTTAATCTTCCATTTTAGCTCTACAAACCCTAGAATTATCACTTAAGTCATGCGTTTTGCTCTACAAAAATTCAGGATATTACATTCCTCCCCCATTATATAAATTTTGTCCTCAAAATTTGTCTAGTCTAAAGGTATCTATTCCTGTCTAAAACGTATTCTGCTGGTATTCTTTTCTATTACTGATACCTATACCTAACAAATATGTCAAGATAAATACCAAAAGGACACATGTAACAAAACTTTAAATTCTTATTGAATCGTACAATACATGGCCTAGATGTAGATGGTTCATCTTCTTGAAATCGATATAGTGAAAAAACCCGCGGTGCTACCTTTCCTTATTCCTTGATCAACAACGGACAATTCTTAACCAAATGTCCTTGCTTCCCACACTTAAAGCATTGTCTAGTACCAGCTCTACATATACCATAATGCTTCTTGTTACACTTTGGACATGGTCCAGCATGAAAATTTTCAATCAGAGCTGCATCAAGTTCATTCCGTGCACGCTTATGATTTGCAAACTTATCTTCATTATCAAATGCTAGCTTTGCTCCTTTTTCAATTTTAATGCCCATCCACTTGTGGTTGAATTTGATTACTCTTTTTCAGCTTCTGATCCATTTCCCTTTGTCTAATAACTAGCATCTCAGCCTCCTCAATCTCCAAAGTTTTTCTTACTATCCTAGAGTATGGCACGTCTTTAGTACCATATATCTTAATTTCTTGATATATCTTGGCCTTTAATCCTTGAATAAACTGGTACACCTTAAGGTTATTGGTAGTGACTAAATGATTTGCAAATCAAAAAAGAGACTCAAACTTTCTTATGTACTCAGCAACTGAGGTAGTCAGGCGTAGACTCGCAAACTCAACCAACTTCTGAGTCCTGACCATTCGGTTGAAATACTTATCAAAGAAAATGTCCTTAAATTGTGTCCAATTCATTTCTCTTATGTCCTGAGCTATCTTAATAGTGTCCCACCAGTATCGTACATCATGAACCAAAAGGTAAGCAGCACAAGGAACCTTCTCCGCTTTGTTAATTCTTGCATACTCGAACATGCCATCAAGGGATCTAACCCATTCTTCAGCTTGGGATGGATCCAATACCTTCCCGTCAAAGCTTGGTTACTTCAAACATCTAAACTTCTCCCGTCCGACTTCCTCACGTGCCATCTATGGGCTAGGATTTCCATTCTCCTCCCTTTCCATAAGACGTTCAATATAGCGAAACTGACGTGCCACCATACCAGTCAAGTGACTTATTGTGTCTCCTTGCATAGTCTGATTCTCCTTAACTCCTTAGCCAGTAGGTCCATTAATTCCTCGGTCAACAAGTTCATCATTATCGCTTACTAAATGCGAGGCAAACCGTAACAATGCTTCAAACTTGCGCACATACTCCAAAACTATTCCTTTCTGACAAAGCTTAGTAAATTCTACCAACTTACTCGTCATTATAGTGCAGTTAAATGACTTTGTCATAGAAGATTTCCTTAAATCTTTCCCACTCATATTCTCTACATTGTGTACTGCCTTTATGGAATCCCACCAAAATCAAGCATCCTTAGTCAACATGAACACAGCACAACTAACTTCCTCTTGTTCCTCAATCTTGGCATATTCAAACATACTCTCTATCATTCGAATCCATTCCTCTACACCAGAAGGATTAGAGATATCTCCTTCAAAGTATGGCGGCTTCAGCCTTCGAAACATCTCACATCCTAATCCTCTAGAAGCCATCAGTTGTTGGTTTCTCTATTATTCCAATTCCTTACTCTATTCTATAAACTGAATATAGCGCTCCAACACTTCTGCCAATCTACTAATCATTGCGTCTCTTGGATCTACATTTTGAATTGCTTTCCCATCCATTTTGTTTCTACCATTTAAACCCAACAATCTAATTATTTCTTTTCACTATGGTATACCTATCCGTCTGCTCTATTCTTAAGATTTTAGAATTTTATTTTATTTATTTATTGTTTTTACCCTGGTTTCCTTTGTCACTCTATTTTCCTACAATAGTGTTGTACTAGTTGTTTCAAAGTATTAAACAAGTTGTCCTACGGGAATTATATCAGGAAGTACTTACACTTATCACATTCTTTATTCTATCCTATAGTCAAGACAACCTATAATCCATGTATAACACAAATAGTAGAGTCTGTCAACTTATAAATTAAAGCAATATACTTATAGTCAGTAAAGTATTTTAACGTTGTGACTTGTGCTGGTAGGCAGTGTACAGAACCAATTTTAAAACCCAGGAGCTCTGATACCATTTGTAACATCCCGATTATTCTTACAATTTAAAACTAATAATTTTGAAGACTTTTTCTTTTAAAATCACAATGAAAGACTTTTCATTTGAAAACTAGTTTAAATAAGAAGTGCATAATTAAAACTCTTTTTTGTTAAACCATTTATTAATTAAAACATGTCATACTGTAAAGCTTTAAAACATTTACAACAACGAAAAGACTTGTATTTGCAGTACCAAAAGAATTAAAGACAATTTGAAAACCTTCTTAATAAAACGAAATACTATAACAAATGTTCATTTTCCTAAAAAAAATGTTATTACCAATCATTATATTTCTTTTTTTATCTTTTAGCCTAACCAGCCGCCAAGCCCACAACGTACAAATGCCTCATAAATTGTATCTATCCTCTATCCCATGCATAACTATATCACAAGACTTAACTATGAGCTTAACGCTCAGTAAGCAGTATAAAAATCAAATGTGTTCATGCAATGCTATTCAAACACATACAGTTTTCTATTTTGTTTATTTGTCTTTTATTGTTGAGTTTTTCTTTACTGTTGAATTTTCCTTTATGTGTATATTATTTTCTTTAAATATATCTTTTATTACCATCTTTATGTTTATTCACATTTGGGTGAGAGCAACCTCTTTAGTTTTTGAACTCACCCACCCGTTGGATGATAGCACCTCTTCAGCTTCCGAACTCACCCAACGAGCTTGTTTTCATGTTTATTATAGTTTGGGGTGAGAGCAACATCTTCAATTTTCGAACTCCCA